>JAAEAF010004246.1:0-62651 GCA_011037195.1 Triatoma infestans
GTTGCCATACTGCTCGAGCTCGTCGTTTTTCTCTAATTAGCATTCTGATTAAAACAGGAAGGTTACGTGTTCGGGATTCGGTCTTGTACAAAGTTTGTTTGGTAGAGTCCCAAATGGAAGTTTGTATTGAAGTAGTTAGAAAGTTTACTGCGTGATCTATTTCATCTGGCATTTTTAGGGAGATTAGCAGATTCAGTTTGCTGTCAAGGGTATTTTCGAAAAGTGTCCAGTCAATAGGTCCAGTAATCAAGGCAGAACGTGGTGAAGCAGGTTTTGGAATCGTGCTGAGGGTAAGAAGAACAGGGCTATGGTCGGAGGAGAGGTCAGTGAGTGTATAGGTGTCGAGATATTGAGATGAGATTTTGGAAGAGATAAAAATGTCGAGTATGTCTGGTAATTTGGATGGTGATGTCGGCCAGTATGTGGGTTGGTCTGGAGAAAAGACGGTATAATGAGAATGAGTGAGTGTGTGTAGAAGAGTTCGCCCGCGAGGATTAGAAGTTCGGCAGCCCCATTGAGGGTGCTTAGCATTATTGTCCCCACCAGCTAGAAATTTGGGTCCAAGAGTAAGGAAGAATGTCTCGAAATCCACAGAAGAAATAGATTTATTTGGAGGGCAGTAGACTGCTGCCAGAGTAAAGTTAAAAGGTTGGCAGTCTAAATTAATTGCTGCAGATTGAATGAGTTCATTTTGATAAGCAGGTAATCGGTGGTGAACCAAAGTATTTTTTATTAATATTGCAGCTCCACCATGGGATGTATCGTCTGGGTGATCGGTCCTGTGAGTTGTGTAGCCGGGTATGTAAAAGTTAGATCGTCCTGTAAAGTGAGTTTCTGTGATAAGTGCTACGTCCATTCGTTTGTCATGTAGGAAAATGTCTAATTCGTCTCTGTGAGAGTTCAACCCATTGGAATTCCATAAGAGAATAGTGAGCGAATGCTGAGAATTGATCAACGAGACAATTTAGGAATGAGCTCAGTAACGAGAGACGTGAGAAGAGTGATGGGAGGTGTGATGAGAGATTTGAATTCAGAGATAAATGTAGTGAGAAGAGAGGTAAGGTCGTTAGAGATAGGAGAGGGAGGTACCAGTGTAGGCTGAGCCGCTGACGGCCCCACGACCCTCGCATATGATGGACTGTTACTATTAAATGGCCTGGAGGTTCCTTGGTACCTTGGTTCTTCAGGTGCTAGCTGCGGAAATTCGTTGGCTGCAGGTGCTGGCATAGCTGAACGGGAGACTGCGCCAAGATGAGGCCGATTTCCACTTCTGTCAAGGCTGGTTCTTCTCCTGAGGCGTTGTAATTCTTTATGGGTTACACAACCCCTATATTTGCTGGGTGATTCCCTAAGCAAAGGGCACAAGTTGGAGGTTGCTCCCGAGGTTTTGTACAGTCTGATGATGGATGGGGGCCTGCACATTTTACGCACCTCGGATTATGGTTGCAATATGACCTTGTGTGACCATATTGTTGGCATCTTTTACACTGTAATATTTCTGTGGTCTTATGTGGCTCTTCTATTTTTACAATTGTATATACAAGGGTTCTCAAGTTAAATATTTCTTTGTTGTTTTCTTGTGGGTCCAGATATACAAAGAATAATGGAAGTGGTGATTTTGTGGTGGGGTGTTTAACATTTGTGATGTTCCTAACTTTGAAATTGTGGCGTTCTAAATCTTCTTTTATTATTGTTGTTGGTGTGGAGTGATGTAGGTGTCGTATTACTACTCGGAAGGCTTTTTCACTTTTAATTTGGTATGTATGAAATTCGGCGTTTGTCCCTTGTAAGTAGTGTATGGCCGCTCTGTATCCATCAACTGTTTTTGTAGATAGCATAACACTATCTACACGAGACTTACAGTCAAAAGAATCTGGCCCCAATAGCTGGCTCAAAGTCTTGCAAAAATCTACGTAATTTGAAATATTCTTTATGAAAATTGGTGGAGGTTTTGTATTTTTTACTAGCTGAATTTCTTCCTGTGGCTCCCTATCATCCACACTGAGTGGTGCAAAGGGATTTGGAGTGCAAAATATGGAATCTGTTAGACTAACTTCTTTCAGAGTACGGTTTATTTGATTTTCTGTTTGCATGTCACTTTGTGAAATTGCTTCCAAAGAATTATTGATATTACACAGTTTTTGTTCATTATCGTTGGTGTCTACGGTAGAAATAGGCTTGACTTTATTTTTTTAACTTTTTGTGGAGTGTTTGAATTTAAAAATGATCTTTTTGAGCTTTTGTTTAGACTGACACTTCTAGTGATCGTGCCATCTGGTTCACAGCTGACATTTTCATCATTAGTCTCCATGTGGGAGAATTAATAATTAAAAATCTCTAAAAAATAAAATACTAAAATGTCCATGTACTCACCTAACCTATAATTCACTGTTTATTTACAAGTTCGAAACAAAAAATAACATCAGATTCAACAGTGTAAATCAAGATGCTTTCAAGTAGAGAGCTTCAAATGTCTTAAGAATAGCTCCGCGCACTCATATACCCACTTTTACCTACTTAAATCACTTTGATTTTAAGAGCAATATCAAGCTGTACACTATGTAGCACTAGCGCCCAGCTGACTCCTTCGAAAATTTAAAAAACGAACTCAATATTTCCTAGTGGTAGGAGGAGTAAGAGAAAGTACAACCAAATATTGCATTAATATTTCCGCTGCAATGCACAACGATTGCATTGTGAAGCATGAATAATTCTTTAAGCTTTCTAAATTAGCGAATGATCAAATTTCACTATAATATTTCCGATGTTTGTTTAGAATAAGAAATACTGTCCATTAACTGTTATTTAGATCATTTGAAAGTGGAGATATATTCATTTTGACTTTGCTAACTTTTTTACTTTAGATCAGCGTTTCCCTCTATTGGGTTGCCGTCAGGTCATTTCTCTCCACAAATCCTTGTCCGACCAGTCTCCTTGGCGCAATCCCCTGGCCGCCATTTCCTCCTCTATCTCCTCTTCCCATCGACGCGCTGGTCTTCTTTGTGGGGGGGTCCCATTTTCTGACTTTTTCCGGCCATTTTTCAAGGTCCATCCGCCTAAGATGCCCATACCATCTCAGCTTTTTCCTCATAACTCTCTCTCCCACGGATTCGTCTATATTCATTGCTCGTCGTACATCTTTATTTCTCACACGATCTGCTCAGGTCTTCCTTAAGCATCACCGCCAAAAATCCATTTCAACTGCTGTTACCCTCGAAAACAGCCGTTGCGATGTAGTCCACGTCTCGGCCCCATAGGTGAGAATTCCTTCCACGATGGAGTAAAATATCTTCTTTTTATTTTCTTTAGAAATGGTTTTGTTCCATAGGGTGGAATGGAGCATCCTTGCGGCTGACTTCTTAAACCCACCTCGGTGTCACACCCACCTACCTCTTCCAACACTGAGCCCAGGTACATGAAATTATCCACTTTTGTACAGGCCTGGCCATCCACTTCTAAATTACCCCTGTCGCTCCCCCCTATTACCATGTACTCCGTCTTCTATTTATATTCATGCCACAATGGGTGCTTCAATTTTCGAATAAGGAAGGGCCACTTTGCTAACTTAATATGATTAAAAAAATCTTGATTGATACAATTTTTACTGCAAAATATCACAAATATTGTTATTAATAAATTTTCATTAAACCTATTATGTTATTTTTGAACATTTAGTGGAGCTTGTATTACAAATAAATAAAGGCAAGGAAGAGGTTATACTTGTATATACGTCTACCTGAATGGCAACGCTCTCTGCCAAACAAACACCTTTAGCTTGTAAAGACTTAAATTTAAGCCTAACACGCAGGTCCTCTAGAATCTGTCTGATTTCCACTTCCGATGATTCCTAGTTAAAACTTCTGGTTGCTGGATTTTGACCGAAACCTTCGCGTGTCAGAAACGTTATCTAAACGGAATATCAACTTCGAAATTCTTGCGAGTTTTTCTGAGATATTTTGTCGAACATACCAGACAATCTCAAAAATATTTTTTTTTTACTTTCTCTCACTCCTAGTAAGAGAAAGTATTGCAATCGTGTCAAATTTTCGATATTAAGTTTTCACCGGAAATATCCGTGTTGAGGTCCCCTGAGTCAAAAAAAGTGGTTTTTAGCAAGTGGTCTGTGTGTGTGCGTGTGTGTGTGTGTGTGTGTATGTATGTATGTATGTATGTGAACAGCATAGCTCAAAAACGAAAAACCGTAGGCTGTTCAAACTTGATATTCCGTTTAGATATCACCATGGGATCTGACAGTACGTTATACGTCAAAATTCCTCAACCGGAAGTACAATTTTACTAGTTTTTTTTTTTTTTACTTTTTTTGCAATTTTCTCAAAAATGGCTCCCACGATTTTCTTGAACATTGGTACTACATCAACTATACATACAAAGAGCTACAACTTTTATTTGAAACATTTCTCCGGAAAAATGCATTTAAGGGTTCTTTTGGGGGAGGGCTGGGGTTACGGTTTCCTCTAAAGCGCTATTTCAGTTTATTAGACAATTCTGTCATCTAAATAATGTTTATTAGAATTAAATATGTTGTTGAAATTCCGAGTTTGAAAAAAATCGGATAACCGCAAGTGCGTTTACTTTACCACTTTACTAAATGAATTTTTTCACTTTTTCGCGATTTTCTCAAAAATATTTCCGACGATATTCTTGAAACTTCCTATATAAAATAAACAAACAAAGATCTACAACTTTTATTTAAAAAATTTCTCTGGGAAAATTCATTTAAGGGCACTTTTAGGGGAGGGGTGGGGTTATGTTTTTCTCTAAAGTGCTATCATAGTTGATTATACAATTCTATCATCCAAACAAAATTAATTAGAAATAAACAGATGGCTAAAATTTCGAATTTCAAGAAAATTAGTAAACCGGAAGTGCGAATTTGTCAATTATAATTTTGAGAACTGGAGTAAGAGAAAGTTGCGTGAGTGTTTCACACCAGATTTTTATCTTACCCATGGTGCGTGAAAATAAATAAATTGGGGTTAAAACTCATGTCAAAAATTTGACACTATGAAGAATATTTCCTCTTCAGTGTAAAAGAAAGTAAACCTTTTTATGATCTAACTTTATAATTGTCTCTAAAAGTTCTCTTCTGTTGGAGCAGCTATGTAAATTACCTAACGATTCCCCTAAGTGTTTATTAAAAGAAAAAAAATACATTTACATCAAAATGTTGTAAAGTAAAAATTTGTAATGCAATACAATAGAATTCACTTTAACCAATAAATCCTAATTTACCAACTTTACTATACTCGTTTGAATAGTTTTTCGAGAAGATAAATATCCGTACTAATTGCTTTAATCATGAAATAGTTGGTAAAAGTTAATTATGTTAAAGTAGCTACTTAAAAAATTAAAACCAAAAAAAAAAAATTCATGGCCATAAAAGAAATCTATATGATAAATAAGATATTCACATGATACGTATTTAAGAAAATAAATAAGAAAGAAATATTTTCAGAAAATTCCCCGATTATATCATAACTAAATCTACAATGTGTGCTCTATCTATTATCTTCTCATAATTTACTATATTATATACTATATTTTGTAGAAATTTTTGTTCAACTTTTTTCCCCGGCTTGCCAACAATCCAATTTTCTATACGAGATAGGGGTTTTCAAAATTTTTTTGACATGAATGCAAACAAATTTTTCTCATAAATATATAATATATACGAGGTGTGTAAATTAAGTAATGAGACTGATTTTCTAGTGTTCGATCTGGCAACACTGGAGACGCGGCGCATGCGTGGTAGGGCAAGTAAACATCTGATACACGTCCAGTGCAAATTTGAAAATGCTAGAGTTGTTGCACTGTCCGTAGTGACTTTTTTTTGTGAGCAAGGTTTTTTCAGTGCGTTTTAAAAATGAGTGACATCAATTACGAGCAACGTTGTGCTATCAGGTTTTGCTTCAGACTTGGGCACAGTGCAACGGAAACGTTTGAAAAACTGTGCCAGGCCTATGGAGACAATGTTTTGTCGAGAGCACAGGTTTTTAGGTGGTTTAAGTCGTTTGCAGAAGGGAATCAATTGAAGACGAGCCTCGCAGCGGAAGGCCTTCATCTTCAAGAACCGACGAAAATGTTGGCAGAATCCGCGATCTCGTGCGTTCAGATCGTCGTTTGACAGTCCGAATGATCGGCGAAGAGTTGAATTTGACTCACACAACCGTTCATCAAATTTTGACTAATGAATTGGGGATGAGAAAAATTTGTGCAAAAATGATTCCGAAAAATCTTTCACACCGCGATTTCTATTAATGAGTATTTGGCCAGTAATAACATTCCTGTGGCTCCTCAGCCTCCTTATTCACCCGACTTGAGTCCATGTGACTTTTTTTTGTTCCCCAAATTGAAAAATCACCTCAAGGGACGTCATTTTGGAACATTGGAGAATATTCAAACAGCCGTAACCGACCAACTGAAGTCTATTCCAGTATCCGAGTTCCAGCACTGCTATGACGAATGGAAGAATCGTCTTCAGCGTTGTGTGGCTTCCCAAGGTAGTTACTTTGAAGGGGACAATGTTGAATTGTAATTTTATTTGAATAAAAAAAAGATAAAAAATCAGTCTCATTACTTAATTTACACACCTCGTAGTTACATATATAATAAATAAAGCTCAATAGACTAAATAAAATTGCTTATAAATACGATTTCCATGACAGTGATATTATACATTTTTAAAAGCTTCGTTCTGCTTTCAGCTAATAACTTAAACAAGCCTTTGAATGTTTAACACAAAAACTTTGAACTTAGTATTTATAAAAAAACACGTCTTTTAGAGAATACTGATGAATAAAGACTGGGATTAAGAGCGGAAAGAACACGTTTATGATAGGATTGGTTTCCAGTAGAACAGGCTCATAAAAATGAAACAGTCATAAAGCAGGATGGCTACATTCTAAAGTAAATGATCAAGTTTGCTACTCTGGAAGTGGGAATTGTGAAAGAAAGGCAGACTTAGAACTTAAATGCTAAACTTAATTTAAGTGAACATATGTAAGAGAGAGAGAGATAGCGAAAAAAACACTATAAATCGTAGAATAATCATACTTAAACCTCAAAGAGAACTGCCACCTAGCTACCGCCAAACTCGAAATCAAAACTCCATCCTTAATTATTGATTTGATTTTTTTTTTTTTTCACTATTCTCTGGAAAAGGATTACAACGATTGTTTTTGATTGAAGGGAGGGATTAGCTCAATGGTAGCGAGCTGGACTAGCAATGCGCAGGTCCCGGGTTCGAGTCCAGCAGTGCTGCTCTTAGATTTTCTCTTTCTAGGAGCCTCTACAGCTCACTGTCCGGTGATGGACAGTGTTGTATGTAACGAGAGAACGCTGCCCAGAGACCGGCACTGCACTGAGAACGTTCCGGCCGCCAATGACCATAGATGTTGACGCGCCTTAAATAATAAAAAAAAAAATTGTTTACACTCCATTATAATAACATTTCCTAAGTGGTTACATGTTTGTTTCTTTTCTAAAAAAATATTATTCCCTACTACAGCAAAAATATAATATTTAGCGTGAGTAAAAGCTGAATTGCCATTTTTAGTCCAGTTTATAATTTCACGTCTATAATTCATATCTATTTGTTTAATTTAAATTTATTTATTAAATAATACAATTTAACCTGACGGATAAACGTTTATGGTAAAAGTCAAGAAAAGGCTACTTTCAAGACTGGTAACTCCACCCATATGGTAATTTGTAAATATGTAATCACTTAAATAACAATAATATATGAATTATAATAAATATAATATATAAGTTGATTTTAAATATTTAGAGTTATATATATTATATTTTAGCTTTACTTATTTAACTATTTGTTAGATTTTTACTGTTATTAATAAATTGAATAATATAGTTTATTTTATATACACTTTGTTTTATTTATATATATATATATATATCGTAGCCATATTAAAAACAATAAATCCTTATTAACTAGTTTTATATAGTTGGTGCAGATTGATATAATCGGAAGAAGGCAGTTGAGGGCACTGACCTGAATGTAATCGATCCGCATGGAAATGTGTCTACTGCTGTACACTGACGTACTCTGTTTATGTGTGTGTGTGTGTGTTTTGTGTGCGAGCCCACCGTATTGTATATACATATATATATATATATATATAAACATATGTGTATTCTTTTAGTTCTCTCAAATGTCCCTCTGTCTAGTCTCTATGTATATATATTAAATATTTATTTTGTGTGCTTTTTAAACATAAAACTTAACTCTACATACATGTTTATAAAACATGTAAATAAAAAAAATGTGGAGCCGGTTTTTTTTTGCCAAGGAGATCGGATCGATAATACTATCGCCAAATATTTTACAAATAGTTCGATCTATGATGCGAATTACATTAAGATATGTAAGTAAATATTTTTATAAAATGTTCATTGCTATGAATTTGAAAACAAATATAAGAAACATATAAATCTATTAGATCATATATATATATATATATTATGGTATCCAGGACATTTATGGCCATTGTCTTATTTATTTAAGACAAGTTGTGAAACGGCTAAATTCACACTTTCTTTGTTCAATTCGCCCGTTGTTGAATCTAAGAAAAAATAAAAAACCAATACGATTTTCTCTTCTACAAAATCTAAAGATGAATCTTGGGACAAATTTCCCTTAAAAATGGAATTAATAGTTAAACTTAATAGTTTTCTTATCTCACGTTAGATAATACATTATGCTGAAATTACATTATTATAAAGGACTAAAATCTCGTATCTTCAGTAATTCCCAAAAAATAAACTTTTCCAGTGAAATGTTTACTACTAGTTATGATACAATTTGGAGAAAAGACAGACAGACTAATATCTGCACAGTACCTTATTCATTTTTCAGATGGATGTCGATGTTAAAAAACAAAATAATGGGGTTTATAAAAGGAAATGACCGTTTTTCTATCTAAAGAAGTAAAACTTGCGACTTGAAAACTCACCCACATATGTCTGATGTTTACAAACCCTATATTAGGGTAAAGCTAGGAGTGATGACGCACATTTCAAAGTTATGCCCTGTATCAAAATGTAGGAGATATATTAAAGTGGTAATTCTTATAAATCATATGTCAACTACTATTATCTGCAAAAAAATGTTATTTTTCAAAATAAAGACATTCTCATTTATTCCAGAAACAAAATACAAATACACTACATTTGGCCGTCTCACCTACTATGGTAGTACCATAGGTAGTAGATTTTTCCTCTGTGAAGTTAACATAGCTGATCGACATGAAACTTAGTAAACATTATGTCTACGAGACCAACTTTAACACAGCTGGAAATATTTCATTTCAATTGCAATTAATATAGTATATAAAAAAATTTACTAAGCGTTATGAAAATTCACGCTATGAAAACACACCCTGATGCGTGTAAATGTTCCTCCAACACAGAAGAACCACAAAATAACTGAAGAATTTCGCAATATGTTCGCTTCTGATCTCTCTACTCCTGGACTACCTAGCATGACGCCACGTGGTGGCAAACAAGAGAACGCGACGTCTCCTGCCGCGTCGTCTCTCCTAGCTTTACCCTATATTAATCTTTAGACTCTTTAGAGTGTTTCTATATAATATATTATATCCCCTTTCAAATGGTCAGTTCAATTGTGAGCTTTCTTAAAAAAACGTGGCTGTGCATTATGATATGTTAATAATTTAGCGGCACTTTCGGCAATAAAGAAGTGTACAGCTCCTAAAGTTACGCTTGCTTTATTGAAATCGAAGGGGAAGTGTCCGTGATCAGCGTACTGCCTGGTGTTGGTTTCAAAAAATTTATAGTGGTGGTTCGATTTTAGAAAGAAAGACAGGTTCAGGGCGGTTCATCATGTGAAGTTGATGAGGCTTTACGGGAGCCGACGAGTCAAATCCAACCATAAGTACTCGTGCACTTGCTGCAGAACTGGTAGTGTCTAAAGACACCGTAAGGTGCCAGCTCCATGCTATGGGAAAGATAAAAAAGAGATGTAGAGTAGTGCTGCATGAACTTAAACCTCAACAGGCCACCAGCAGATTGGATACTTGCCAACTTTTCTTAACAAATCCTCTGTCATACGCTTCTAAAAAACAATAGTGACATTAATAGCGAAATCCTGAGACTGGTTAGCGGTCAAACGGCATTTCCGGTTGTTGCACAAGGGTAATTGGAGAAAAAAGCGGTTTGTGAGTTGTTTTTTTTTGGAACTATGAAGAAGTAATTCATCAGAATTCATTCCGGAAGGCACTTCCGATGAATTTCCGACCTTTACTGCCCACAACACTTTTGAATGTACTCACAAATAGCCCAGAGTTATCCAGATTTCGTCAATCGCAAACAAGTTTTGTTCCATCAAGATAACGCTCGGCCTGGATTTCTTTTATATTCACCCTATGGTCCAGGCTTATCTCCAGATTAACTACCATTTGTTTCGGTCCATTATTGTTAATATTTATCTATGGGGAGGAACCAACCCTTACGCTATCCAAAGCCCCACTTGGCCTATGTACCTACCCTGATCGGTCCATAGCATACTTTCTTTGCGGCAGAAAATTTAATAACTTCACCGAAGTTGAAACTGGAGTGCAGATTGATTCCAAACCTAAGGAATGGTATCAGCGAGGAATTCGACAGAAAGATGGCTTACAACAGTCAATCATAATGGGCTATATTTTGAACATTAATAAAAACTTCTTAAAAGGTATCAAAAATTGAGTTTTTATCAAACAAAAAACGGTCATGGTTTTCTATACACCCCATTAGAAAGATGGAAATCCTAAATTTTCTTTTAGTAAATATTTAGTACACTGAATAAGCTGCACTTTGATCTCCAAATCCTTTAAGGTCTGATTAATAGGTCCTGTAACTAGTAATTAGAATCAGAAGAGAAGGGCTTATATTGATTTCCTCTCTAACGGTAGAAAATAACTTGTCAACATTAGTGCATCATTGAGATTGTCAGTTGTACCTGCTTTGTGCTTATGAGGTACAAGATCGTAAGAAATGAGGAAGTTTCACTTTATATATAATAGTCCATGCATCAAAATTCATTCAGCTTGTGGCGAATTAATTTTTCATTAACAAAAGGTCTGGAGAAGGTAATTTATTTTCTTATCTAATTATCATAGTTCTTCACCCTCGGAATTTTTACTAAGCATTTTATCATCATCATACAACTCACTGCTAAGTCCCAGCCTTAAGTAACTAAGTCACTGCCTTCTCCATCAATAAGTATGATAACATCAGAACGCTCCTGAGCGACTGCACTCAATAATTAACTTAAGTATGCTTCTAGAATCTCGTTCTTCTCTTCTTCTATGTCTTCCAACTCTTCTCCTCCATAGTCATCCATGCTGCCATCGCCTTCTTCGTCTTCCATCCTTACCAAATATCCCAAGTCTTCCTAGTTTTATAAACATTTACTTTAGTAATAATGGACACTTTGTTCTTTGTTTCAGAACTTCGTGGAGTTAGGTCAATAGATGAGCAAACTTTTTATGGAAAGCCTGCATTTCGAACAGAAGTTTCTTTCATTATCAGGGCTTTGATGATTTTATTACACTATTAATATTATTACATTACCTATCCTTTATTTGACATAATATGATATGCGAAACATCATTCTGAAGTTAACAAAGAAAATATAACAGGTAAGATTAGATAGTTAACTTAATATTATAGCAGGTGCAGTAATAGTTGCAACCTACTGCATATTGAAATGACACTTTAGAAAGGAAGCTATTGAAAAACTTCAGTAGAATATGGGTGGCCTGTTCTAAACTTTTCACCAACCAAGAGTATCACCAGGCTCACTCATTTTTGAAGGTGAATGTTGAAGACACCCACGTGTTTTGTATTATTATGTCGAGGAAAAAGGATGGACGGAGAAGAAAGGATGGAAGACATATCTACCACCAAGATACATATGGAAAGAGGGGTTGATTTATATTACTAGGTTACTAGACGTTTTATGGCTGAACTGCTACAAAGGCTGGTGTAATAAATTTAAAAAAAAAAAAAAAAATCATGACAGATTTTGCCCCTCTGAATCTTCGTTTGGATCCGTTTCAGATATCCAACTAAAATTTCAGCGTTCAGCAAACACTTTTTGTTGTTCAGCCACCTCCAAAGGGCAGGCTACTCGGAGGTAAGGACTTACTCTTAGAATAATAGCAAAAATAAAATTAAGATTTTCTAACAATATTCGCTGCTTAAGAACTTTAGTAATGGAATAGCATATATATATTTATAAATAATCAAACCGGAAGTGAATAAAAAAAAAACAAAATAAACGAAGTTAGAAAACAATGTAGCATACCATTATTATCAATGAAGATGTATGTGTCCACAAATACCACATCCGTTATGGTTACCTAATCTTTTGACAGCTCAGTTTGATGTCATCATAATATAACCACTGTTAAAAGATAATGAGTATTGGTAGATGTTCAAATATACGTTATACTAAAATATCTTTTTTAACACTAAGAGTGTTATATATATATATAGAGAGAGAGAGAGAAAAAAATTACAGAGCTGATACACTTTCTAGAAACCCTTTTAACAATCATGGTTTGTTTTGTTTTTTTTCTAATGTAAAAATGTAAAAATAAAATAGATAATAATGATATTTTAAAATGAAGAAATAGATTATTTAGACTGAGGAAATAGTTCAGGAATTTACGTCTGGATGCTTTGCTTATTTTTACTTTGACATATTATCATTAAGGTTACTGAATAAGAATTGGATTATCATTCTAAGAGGGTTTGCTTCCCTCAGATATCGACATCAAATTCAAGATCTTTTCTCCAGTTTTTTTCTATCCCTCCAGTCCAGCTCGTAGGTTGCGTCCTTCTCGACAGCATTTTCTCACTATATTCTCGACCTTGCTATTAGGAATCTGTGACCTTAAATTCCAAATGTTGTGTTTGTCCAATATTGTTGACACTCTCTTGTGGACTACAATATTCTCCTATTTCTCTCGGGGCTCCATTCCCTAACACGACTAGGCCATTACTCGACTTTCATTCTTCGGACATACCAGTCCGACCATATTTAACCATATTTGTAAGTTAAATTTCAACACTATTGTTTTGTTTATTAGACTTGAAAATTTTTGCAAAATATGATAGTTGGAATTAAATGAGTAAAAGTCCTAATATAATATGTATAAAACACAACTACATTAAAACAACATAGCATAGTTTTTGTTTTGTTTTTTTTTTTGAAAAGTTATGCGTTAATCTTTCAGAAATTCCTCGAATATAAGGTAGTGAATAGAATTTTCTATCTATAAAAATAATAATAACAAAATTTTCTATTATAATTCAACCAGTAATAAAACATTTTTTAGATTCCAAAAAGATAAAACTCCTACAAACCTAAACTCTAATGATATTAAAATCTTCAGACCTTAAAATTACAATGAGATGTTTGTACGGCAATGGCCAATCGAGTTTTTAAAGAAAAAGAATTCTTTGTTGCTCTACGCTTCGGGTACCATTGGTGCCCTTCTTCAGGAGCTCTGTAAAAATTTATTGGAGAAAATACAGTATTTTACAGTATAGTAGTTATAAAACAAAAAAGTGCATAGATTTATAACAAAAAAAAAAGAAAACTTTAAATCAAAGAAATATTAACAGAAGAAGTTATAAAACAGAAGTGACAGTAAATTAAATAAAATGATATTAACAATAAGAGAAAATAAGACAGATAAAGATACCTTTAGGGTAGGAGACGAGTAAACGTTGAGAACGTTGAGACTGAAATGAAGAGAGAGTATTTTTTTTTTTAAATTTAAAAAACTGTTAAAAGGTGGGAGGGATAAGAAAAATGTTTATAGTGAGGCGCGGCAATTTCAAATTTGGAAGAACAAATTACTGGCGAGTATCTTTTTTCATGGTTAGAAAAATACTGTTGTAAGTTGAAATTATGATTTCTTAGTCTTCTTTAAAATTGATAGAATTCGGATGAAGGTGAATTTGTAAGGAATCGGATAGAAGACGTTTTGAATGGTTGGGATTATTGAAATCGATGGCATGATTGAAAGTCAGAACATGTTTGGAGAGAGCAGTGCTGTCAATTTTTTTGTTAATAATGTCCAGTTCGTGTTGTCCGAGTCTTTTTTGTAATAACTGTTTGGATTCACCTATGTAGCAAGCGTTGCAGTTGGGTGTAATACATTGAAGTTTGTATACCGTATGTGTTTTGTCAGATTTTTCAATAGGAACTCTCATTTTTGAGAAGATTTTATTTAGTTTGTTGGTGGGAAAGAAGCCCTTCGGAGGTTGGGGATAAAGTTTTTGAGGATGTTATTGATTCTATTGGAAATAGGACTAATGAAGGTGAGAGAGCGAGTGGTATATGGTTGAGTATTCATGTTAGGTGGAATGTTTTGAGGGTTCTGCGTTGGAGGTTTGTTTGTGTATTTTTGTATGGTTTTTCAGAATTAGATGAATAGGATAGTCTTTTTAACCAGTATTTCTTTTGTTTTTTTGATATTGTCCTGGTGAAACGATGGGTCCAATAAATGGATTGCACGGTTTTTTATCGTGTTTATTTTTTGGTGTAAAGGATAGTCTGAAAGGAAGTGTAGTAGTCTTCCAGAGTACCAGTTGTGTGTAAATGAGTTGTCATGGTTGCGAATGATTTAACCATGGAATCCATTTACCGGACCCATCGTTCCACCAGGACAATATCAAAAAAACAAAAGAAATACTAGTTAAAAATGACTATCCTATCCATCTAATTCACAAAACCATCTAAAAATACACAAACAAACCTCCAACGCAGAACACTCAAAACATTCCACCTAACACGAATGTTCAAAATCGAGTTCGACAACACAAATATGACAACACAGCTCTCTCTCTCTTCACACTACAAAAACTGGACACACTTTTGACTTCAGTAAAACTACAATAGTTGACAGAAACAACAAAGAAAATTTTTAGAAATGATTCACATCAATAGAAACACAACATCTATCAATTTTAAAACAGATATTGCTTATCTGAACGCCATATATACAAAATTTATTGAAATAATGACACCGCTTGTTTTCCAACATTGCTTAAGTATGAAATATAACCTATCATCATCAAACGGTAACCTGCTATATTGTTTTAATCTAGTTGTGTCATCTTGAGAATGACATCACCTGGTTTCCAGGTCGAAAGCTGGATACTGTATAATAAAGTTTTTTATACATACGAATTATATTAGGACTTTTTGTCATTTAATTCCAAATATAATATTTTGTAAAAATTTTGAATTTTATTTTGGTTCGTTTGATGTATTGGTGCGCTCTACTGGTCTACAATGTAATCACTTCACTATTTGAATGGATTGGTAGGTTATATTACTTACTACATTTGTGTTAGGTTAAATGAGTAAAATGTGAACTATAAAGAAAATTGTCATTTTATATTATATACCTAATTGTATTACTAACAGGAAGTAAAGAGAAAGTCGTGTGAGTGTGTTACGTATCTCATTTTTTTTTTGTACTGTTGTTTACAATAGGAATATTAATCCTGTATATTTATTGCTGCAGAAAAGTTCAGTGAATGGTGTCTTTTACAGTTGATAAATTGCTGGCTCTCCATATGGGATGTTAGGAAATAATCTTTTATCACCAAACAGAGTTAAAAGATAAAACATTTAACTGTCATATAATGTGGAGATTGTTGTGTTTAATGTAACTAAACAGATTTCTAACAGGTAATATCTTTCAATATTTTTAGTGCAACTATTTAACTTATGAACGTAAAACTATTCAATGGATAACAAAATCTCCTTTACTGTCTTATATTATCTATCAATAAATTGGCCTATAAAATCCTATTAACTGGCACATTTCGTTTTATTGCGTTTTGCTTTATTATATACTTCATAATATATTGTGACCACTTTTCTTGTCAAGATTAGTCCAGCCTTCAACTTTCACGCCCCAGACTTCATGATACTTAAGTAAATTAAAAAAAAAAAGTTTACAAATTTTCACTTTGTTTTGTAGTTCACAAAAATTTCAATGTTTTTATAATCATCAAGGAATATATCGTTGCAGCAAACCATTCAACCGAATATGCGCAACTGTGCATTGATGTGAAGCAAGGCTATACCTGACGCGATTCTCATATCCCGTCCACTATTGAAGACACAATCACTTAACATCTTTTTATTTTTCCCTTACTATTATAAGAGAAAATATTGCAATATCTTGTCAGATTTATAGTTTGTTTTTTTTTTGTAATCTAATAATTTTATATATTAATATAAAAAAAGAACTCAATATATTAGTATACCTAATTATTTATTTTATCTAATCAAATTAGCAATCGTAAATGATCTTGATCAATACTTTAGAGAACTGGTTTTCTCTCTTTTACTTTCCTTCTTTCTTTTTCAATCAGTTCATTATTTGAAATGTCACCACAATCATTATGTTTATTTTATTTTTATCATGATATAACGGAAAGGAAAAAAAAAAAAGGAATCATTAAAAAAATGAAAGGCGTGATGTTTAGCACGTAAGCACCAAGAAGTTCAATCAAATAAGCATTTAATTGATATGTATCTTTTATATATAAATATATATATATGCATATAATATATAAGCAATGTGGAAGAGAATTATTAAAAGGGAGTGATTATTTATTATTATTATTTTTAATTTAATTGATCGTTATTTCCAATTTAACAGCTTTCTTAATGAATAAGTTTCCTCAGTTTTCTACACCATGAATTCATCTAACGATCGCTAGAGTTCAGCTGTTTTTATCACTCTTTCTCTCCACCAACAACCTCTCACACGGTGATCCATCTACTATGTATGGTGTATGTGAATATATTATTGTGTGTGTTTCAGAATATATTTCACACGTACACTTCTACAAAAAACACATAAATAATTGCAGTTCCTGTAATTAAGTTATAATTTTGTTAGAAACTCTCTTGAGAGGCAGTGTAAAAAAAAAAAACAACTCATGCTCCCCTTTATACAATTAATTTGCTTTATCTTTTTTTTTTTTTGAAAAATTATAAAATATTAAAAAAAAAAAAAAACCTGGTGTGAAACACTCACAGACTCCTTCTCTTACTGCAGTTACAATTGACAAATTTTGTTTCTCATTAAAATCAATTTTCTCGCCAAACTGTTTCAAACAAAATTGGTAGATTTCTGTATGTATATTTAGTACACCAAGTATTGGTGTACTAAATATATTCTACATATATGACTTTATGTAGAATATAGAAGAAAATTGATGAAAAACTAGAGAGAGTGCACAATATCTGCAGTATGCGTCGTCTCTAACTATAATGGGTTTGAGAAGGAGAGAAATTGGTTTTGTTAGATAAATGAACTAGAAGTAAAGCTGACCACTGTATAACATAAAAATAGCACGAACCGCCTGGACTTTACACTGAGATATATAAAATGAAAGTGAGAGGTAAAGCGAAAGATTGTTGACGCGTAGTGACTGCTGTATGAACTCTGTTGCAAGACCCTGGACTACTCTCCCGTGGCTGTATTTAAACAGTTTCTCACACTCTAGTCTGGCTAAGCGCCGCGTTCCTAGTTCTCAGACTTGCGTTCCATTCTTACTAACTGGTGGCAAAAAAAGCCAGTTTTGATTCTGCCATTCACTACTAATCAGGAGTTCCTGGGTTTTCGACCATAGCTAGCACATATCTTGTGTTAATCGTTGAATCAATATTCAGGAGCCTGATCCCCTCAAAGAGACTAACTACTGCTATAAAAAAAAAAAATCATTTTATGAATGTCGAATCGCATAATTTAGATATCGATTTAAAAAAACCATTCTTCTTTAAGACGATAAACATAGAATTATCACATCTACAACATTTTCTTTAGGGATAAAGAACGAACAGCTGTTGATATATTGTTCTAGTTTGGAACACACTATCATTGCTTTAGTGATTGGCAATCTATAGACCCGCATAAATATTCCACGATCGATGATTGTTTACATTTAGTGTGCTTTAAAATTTAATGCACCATTTAATAGAGTCTATGTGTTCTATTAGTGCATTTGATGTTGATGATGATGATGATTTTATTACTATTATTATTATTTCCTTATTGTTTTTTCCCTTAGCATTTTAGCTGGCCTTTAAATTGACGTACGGTTTCGAAAACCAAGCGCACGCCATTCATTAATATTTAAAAATTTCCGAACTATTCTTGTTCCATTAAGAACTACCGATTTCTGCATAATTCCAAACAATTTTTTTGATAACCCAATAGCCTGTAACAGTCCCTTCTTGTCAGTCTAACAGATCGGTGGGGACAATCCCAGTAGTAGACATAATTAGTGGGTGCGTTTCCGCTCACTCCAATTTCCAAATGCGCTTCTCCTCCTCTTCGAGATCTGCATACTTTTACAACTTTTCAGTTCTCGAATTCTGAATGCGGTGAGTATTGCAATATCAATGAAAAATGCGGTGTTTTTTTTTTTATTATGTAACACATTATCTGGTATGTTGCACAGTATCGTCCTCTCAGTCAGTAACTCCTGTTATAATATGGTCTACACTCTTCAGACTCTAGTACAGGTCTGGGGCTATATTTATAATAAGGGATACGTAGTGCATTAAAACCGCACTTTATTGCAAGCTCTTGGTGCACTATCTGCGCTACCTGGATTATGCCTAATAGATAATCACTTTGCGCTAGTTCTCCGCACCCACTGAGGATATCTTGTACTCTCTCTGGCTTCAAGTGGCACCTGCGGCAGCTATCATCTTCGGACCCGTCCTTCATGATGTAATTTCGAGTTTTAATTACTTGAATGGAAGCATGAACCTCTCTGTTTCAGGGTACAACTCTCCTCGAATAAGCCATTCGTTTGACGCATTCTTGTCAACGTTCGGGTAACCGTTGCCAACCCGCATGCTCAACCCACTAGCGGCTCACATGCTTGTGTCATGTCAGCGCTAGCTCCAGACACACCCTGGCGATCCCCAGGAAGCGGCCCTATAATTCTACATCTTAATCTTCTCTCCATTATGGGTTTTGCCGTTTATACCTGCGCCAAGCTTGAGACTAGACAAAGGAAAGGATGAGACAGGAAGATACGGATGAATGAAAGGAGGGATTAATGAAGGTAGAGAAAGGACAAGGTATTCACGTCAACGGACGCCAAGTGGGAGCCACTGTGGTTCCTCGAACCCACAGGGGGTTTATTATTATTATTTTTACTTTCTCTTACTCCCAGTAAGAGGAAGTATTGTAATCGTGTCAAATTTTTTTTAATTGTATTTAAGGCGCGTCAACAACTATGGTGATTGGCGCCCGGAGTCTTCTCAGTGCACTACCGGTCTCCGGACAATATTCTCACGTTACAGACAACACTGTCCATTACCGGGCAGTGAACTGTAGAGGCTACTAGGACGAAAAATTCTAAAGGTAGCACTGGCCTCGAACCCGGGTCCTCCGCGAAGGAGTCCAGTACGCTAATCCCTTCCCTTATTATTATTATTATTATTATTATTATTATTATTATTATTATTATTATTATTCTATTATTACTTATTAGTATTATTATTATTATTATTATTACTATTATTATTATTATTATTATTATTCGTCTGTGAAGAGTGACCAAACCCTACGTTATCCAAAACCCCATTGGGCCCATATAGCTATCCCAAAGAAAAACAACAACAAACCGGGTCTAGAACAAAAATCCAGACCCAGACTAACCCACCAATCCAATTAGTGGAACTGAAATAAATTGTTTAAGAATTGTATACATTTGTTATATCAAAGTAACGGAAATACATAAATAATAATTGTTTTCATTCAATTAAGAAACCAATTAAATTAGAAGAATTCGGAATCTTGCTTTCGTATATTTTTCAACCTTTAAAAGGTTAACCTTTCATACCTTTTCATCATTATGATGCAAAAAAATAGCACATTTTATTCATTACCTTTTCATCGTTATGCAAAATATAGAAAGTCAATTATTGAATTTTCTTTATTTTTTTAATTCCAGTTATATTTAAAGAAATAAAAATAGCTCAATCTATTAATAATTTCTTGAACATTAAAAGAATTAGATGAAAGTGTATGAAATCGAAATAAATCTCAAAATTCTAACTTTTATCTTGGAAGTATTGAGATCGTGTCATATTTTGAAAACTGAGTTTTCATCGGAAATACATGTTTTGAGGTCCCCTGAGTACGAAAAAAATGGTTTTAGCGAATGGTCTGTGTGTGTGTGTGTGTGTGTGTGTGTGTGTGTGTATGTGTTTGTCTGTATACAAAATATTGGCGTATGTATACAAAATATTTCAAAAACAAAAAAATCTGGTGTGAAACACTCACACAACTTTCTCTTAATCCAGTCTTCCAAATTTGTAATTGACAAATTTTATAGTTTGTGTACCTAATTTGATGAAATTCATTGGAGTTTGTCGAAAACTGAAAAAAAAGTTAAGTAAAAATGCACTTCCGGTTTACTTATTTTCTTGAAACTCGGGAATATTGGCCATCTATTTATTTCTAATTACTTTGTTTGGATGGTAGAATTGTATAATCAACTATGATAACACTTAAGAGGAAAAGCTAATCCCATCTCCCCCCAGAGTGCCCTTAAATGAATTTTCCCAGAGAAATGTTTTAAATAAAAGTTGTAGATCTTTGTATGTGTAGTTGATATACCAAGTTTGATGAAAATCGTCGGAACCATTCCAAGAAAGTAAAAAAATACCAAAAGACTGAAAAATACATTTTAGTAAAAACGCAATTCTGGTGCATTTGTGTGTTCCGCTTTTTTTTTCAAACTCGGAATTTCAACAACACATTTAATTCTAATTAATATTATTTAGATGATAGAATAGTATAGTAAACTGAAATAGCACTTTAGAGGGCAACCCACCACCCCTCTCCCGCAAAAGTGCCCTTAAATGCATTTTTCCGGATTAAATGTTTCAAATAAAAATTGTAGATCTTTGTATGTGTAGTTGATATACCAAGTTTAAAGAAAATGGTTGAAGCCATTTTGGAAAAAATTGCAAAAAAGTAAAAAAAAAAAAAAAAAAAAAAAAAAAACATTTAGTAAAGTGGTTCTTCCGGTTGAGGAATTTTGACCTCAAAACGGACGGATATTTCCGCTGAAAACTCGATATCGAAAATTTGGCACGATTACAATACTTCCTCTTACTAGGAGTAAGAGAAAGTAAAAATCACTTAGAAAGTATTCTGTTTAGATAGTTACATACCATCGATCGCATCGGACACGAAGATTTAGAGCAAAATCCATCAACCAGATTGACTTCCTTAAGGGTTTTTTTTTTTCAGTTGTTCGCGATTTTCTGGACAACGGCTCCAACGTTTTGCTTTAACTTCGTATACCATCTACATGCATACATAATACCTTAATATCTTTATTTGCAACATTTTGCCGGGAAAATGTTTTTTTTCGGGGGTTGGAAGGAACAGTAGCGTTAAACTTCCTCTACTGTAATATACATTTGTAATATATATTTGCAATATATATTTGTGTGGAGCAATGGGAATAATTCTCACCCCTGCTCGTAATAAAAATCAATTATATGCAGACCATATATCATTTATTCCAACAAGAAGGGACATACATAACAGTACCTATTCAAATACAGATATGCTTCTACTTCCGTTAGAATATTAATATGCGTGAGAACTTTTGGTAGATAGAATTTCAAATTTGAAGAAAATCAGTTAATCGGAAGTGTGATTTTACAAAATAGGGTTTTGAGTTTCCTCCGAATTTTTCCGAAAAACGACTATAGTGATTTTCTTTAAACTTGGACACTTTATTAATAACATTTTCTCCAAAAAGTATTGATTTTATATAGTTCTGCGACATTTATGGCGTTAAATTCCAAATAACGTGGGGTTAGTTTAGTTTTAGTGGCGTACTCATGTGGACCACAGTATATCCGCCTACCTCTAGATTTAGCACAAAAGAATGAAATTTGAAGGTTAAAGAGAATTTATCATGTGCTTATAAATTGTAGTCAGAGAAAATCGTGTATTTCTCACCAGATTTTTTCATTATTTATTTTTGAATGGAAGCGACCCACGCACGCATTGTAGTTTGTTCAATTTGAAAAATTTGATCCGGAGGTAAAGAAAGGGTGCTGACCGTACCCTCTAGGATTTAGTTTCGAGAAAACCGGCTGCACTACTAGTGTATTTAACACTTCATTAAAAAGAGGATACTTTTGGACACCGTTCAAGAATCAAATCAATATAATAAATAAGTAGTGATAAATATATAAGTGAGATTCATCTTGACCATAACATAAGCATGTAATTTATTGTTGAATATGTGTGATGGATCCGCAATGCTGGATAATATCTGGTATTTTATCCGAATTTTATTTTCATTTTATTTTGGTATTTTATCCGATAATTATTTACAACCAACAAGTGTGAGTAACAAGTAATGAGAAACATTACGTTGAAGTGAACTCTTGTAGTGGAATCAATTGTCGTGATTCTTGAGTTATGAAGTTTGATGTCTTGAAGAGGGATTTATTAGGCGGAAGTTAGTTTAGAGAGTTATTGCTTGAATTACTAACACTGAATTTATAAAAATAGACTATATTTTTACAATAATTTAAATGTGAGAAATGGTAACTATTAACATGAAATAATTAGAAATAAATAGGAGATAAACAACAAATAATTTAAAATGATTAAAATAAATAAACTAATATGCACAACTATGAAAATAATTATAAGTTTAACCTTGTATAAGGACGCGTCTCGTACTGTAATGATATATACTGATAGACTGAAGCTAAAGTGATAAAATGATATACTGATGCAATGATACTGCTCTAATGATAATACTGGTGATACTGATGATACTGCAACTACTGATATAATGATCCCCCCCTCCGGTGGGGCGAAGTTTATATTAGCATTACTCACAACTCACACTAAGACATCTCACGTAGTGTGCGACCTTGGCCAGGTCGGCGACCAATGTCATTTAGGTCAGTGGCCAGCTTTATCGGTGCTTGTCTTTGATGTAATGTATTGACCCTTGTATTGAAAAGAGTTTTTGTTTGGCCGCGGCCCTTGTCTTGAAGACAGCGGCCACTAGTTATAAATTATCCTTTCTTCCTGCCATCCTTTGCGAAGATGGCGGCTGGCTGGAGCCACTTTGACATTGCTATGACCCTGATATGTCATTATACTCTCTTCACGATCTTGGTGAATTTGCTCTGACGATGGATGAAAATCCCGAAACCGGTCAGGAAGAAAATAAATATGCATGCTACGACGGATAAAATACCAGATGTAATTTATTGTATCTTTTTTTTTTTCGATTTATTAATTGATTATTATTTTATTATAATATATAATATATATTTATTATTTTATTAAAATCTTTATTTAAACAATTCAATAATAATAGCACTTATTTATGTTTTCTCCTTCCTGTTAATAAACATAACAGTTTATTTATTTGTAAATAAACTGGAATTATATAAACTGGAGCTGAATAAAGTCATATAACAAAAACCAGTTCCAATCAATCTGTTATTAATTTATTATTGCAATTTTTTTTATTTTTAACTAAGATTGTGTTAATTGTTTTATTCATTTTTTTTTTTTCAATTCACTTATAAATTTCTCAGGATTTATTAAGATATGAATGTTTTTTATGTGTATAAATGGTGAATGAGAAGAAAATGAATAAAAAAAAAAATTGATCTATGTTTGGTATGTGGAATGAAAAATATAGCAACATTGCAATTTGTTAATATTTAGCATTTATTATTAAATGCTTTTCTTATTTCTGATTTGAATTTTTTTTTTCTTTTAACGCCTCCATTTTATAGATATAATGATATAATTGGTAATCAATAAATTATTATTTTTTTTTTTTTACAACAAGTCTCAATTTAATTGTCAATAACTTTCTCACATACTCGTTCATATATTTGCAAAAAAAAAAAGGGAATTTGAATAAAGTATTTAGTAATAAAGTAATTAGTAATAAATAATAAATTAAGCCCGTTCAGTTTCTAATAAAGAGAACCATAAATCAGTATTTGATGGCTTCAAACATTCCAGCTAATTAAACCTGGGGAAAAAAAATTGATTCACCTATTTCATAAGTTGACAAGATCACGGATCTTGCACGTAATTGTGTTCAAGAGGAATAACAATATATTTCTGCATGTCGGTTAGCCGCTCCTACCGTAGTAGGTGTGTAAATGTGATTACTTGATTAGTCCAGCAGACTGAGTCTAGAATCCTAATAACTCTAACACTTGACACAGATCCTCCAGAGACTTATAAAAGCATTTTTTGGGGAAAAAATATTTCAATTAAAGTGATACCTTTAAATTAAAAAAAAAAAAATAATAACAATAAAAAAACCTATTTTATAATAAACTCACTTCCGTTTAACCGAATTGTTTCAAAGTTTGAATTCTAGTAATATGTTTATATAGGTGGTAAAAACAAACATTATAGTGAAGTGAGATTTCGATTCGAGGAACGTTTAACATTGCTATATGCTCAGAACGGCCAAATAATAATTTTGTTTGCTGGCAAAAATATTTCAAATATAAATGATAGATATTTTTTTAAATATGTTGATAACTGCGAAGTTTCAAGAAAAATCGCAAATACCGGAAATTAATACTCATTAAAGTTACACTTCCAAATCTTCTCTAGACAATACAATCCGTTAGGAGGTGTATTGCAGTTTCCTCCACTTACCCAAAGAATCTATAGGTGCTATAGTGTTCTAGGCCCAGCTTCTTTAGGTGCCCGCTGAGTCTAAGCATGCAAAGCCATACTATTTTTACTTAAACTGATAATTCAGATCTTTTCTGGCTATAACTGCCCAAGCAGACCTTAGCTGGCCGCAGTCCTGTGAGGATTTTTTATAGCTATGCCCTCTTCACTTCCTCCTCCTTCTTGAGTTCATTCCGAAGAGACTGGTCGCTTATTTCTAGAAAAGGAGATGCAATGCCTATCCGCCATGACGGCCATCTCATTTCCTTCCATGTGTAATGTTATTGGTGATGGTGTATTTGTGGTAGTTGGTTGTGGCGTGAGCGGTTTTGTAAAAGGGCTTGTAAGTTTATATGTTTAATAGATATATTCTCTAAGTGAAATTAAGTTACTTTAAAATATCACAATAATATGCTTATAAATATACTGAAATTAATTGGAATAAACTCTTATGTTATAACTTAAACTGGCACAGTTCTGATGTGTTCTCCTTGGTGTCTACAACAAAACTGCATCTTAATAAATGATCTAGAATAAAGGCAAATCTCTATCACTGGCATGAGTTTAAGAGAGCGATTCCTGAAGCATGTATTCTGGCTTTGAAAGCAGAATGCAGACTGTTCTGAAGGAATGCCTTCTCTTACAAAACAGTTGGCCAAGTGGCATTGTATTAATTTAACAGATTCTTGCACCTTTGTCTCTTGGTTTGCATTGACCTAATTTAGTATATAACCTGCTCTAATCCCCATCACTAAATACACTATTTAAACTATCTAATTTTCACTTAAATATTATCCAAAACTATTATTTTTCCATTTCGTTCTTCCACTACACTTACCAACATGCCCTGGCACCAAAAATAGGGTAACTCGTTAGTCGAATGTCAAAATTTGTGTGTCCTTTGAATTTGTTTTTCAGATATTTTGTTCACACACACACAGACCATTCGTTAAAAATATTTTTCCTTATTCAGGTGGACAAATAATTGTATTTCCTGTAAAAACTCAATTATTTCGAAAATATTATGGTTTCGCAACCGTTCATATACTCTTTTAATGATATATCTAAATTAGCTTCTCCTAATATTTTATTAGAATTAAATGACGCTATCAGTTGAGTATTAATCCATATCTCTATCTATGTGATGTTTTGGACATACCATTATTATAAGCTATAATCCCACGGAAGTTACATATAGAAGAATTTTAAATGGCGATTTTGTTAAAAGAATGTTTACAGGTATAATGATTAGTTCTGAGTCTACATATACATACTACGATTTAGCTGATTACGTGTACTAGAAAATCGCTGAAGTTTTTCCCCCACTTTTATTTATAGAATTTACCTTTATCGCTGGCCGAATGTACTAATTGCCAATTCAATCAAGCTTTCTGCTCTGGTAATTGTAAATATGTTTTAAGGAGCTAAAATGTCCAGAACTTTTCCTTCTTCCGCAACTCTGTTTACTAAATAATCGGCCATTTCATCCTTTAGTGCCTATATGTGTTTTTTTTTATCCATTCTGTCCCTTCACTTACTTCCTCTTCGAGCCTTAATTATTATTTTTTTTTTTTACATTCTTGTCATATTAAAACTATTTCAGTTTTAATATGGCCAACACGAGCTTCATAATTATACAACTTATAATTATTTAATTATATGAGAGCGCTACGTTTGAAATCCCCTAAATTACTTCCTAATTAAACTATCACTGAAGTGAAAGCTTTTATAAATAAACTAAATCGATTAAATTAAAAAAAAAAAAAAAAAAAACAAAGAAAAAAATAATACAAAAAAAAGGTAGGTTATTGACCTATTAGAGATAGTTGGAACGTGTTATCGTCTTTGGTAACTATATAAACTTTACTGTATATTTACCGAACTAACTTGTAAGCTAAACTTGAGAATGATTACAAAATAAATTAAAAATTTTTCCCTGGGAGAAAGTAGAAATTTATTTTTATCTTACTTATAAGAAGTTTTTTGTAAAAAAAAAAAAAATTGATAATTATTCATGAATATATTTTAATATCTAGTTAAAAAAAATTTATTAAACACTTTCCTTATTACAAAAAAAAAAAATAATAATAATATCTTTTTATAGTTTTATAAACTAGTTGACAATGAGTCCAAGCCTTGTGATGGATATGCCGTTCATTCAACACTTTAAATTATTACATAATATTATTATCTATAAAATAGGAAGGGGGATCTCCTTCCTATTTTTATTTTTTATTAGTTCCAAGTTGTTTTATTCATTCTCTTTATTTAAAGTGCATTATTATTTTCAAAATAAAAAGTATTCTATATATAATAAACTTTTATTAATATAAAAAATACAAGAAAATACACCATAGGGAATAATAACTCTTAACAAGTCTCCCATGCCCTCTTCTATAAAGCTTCTTCTATAATATTCATTTATAACCCTTGCTATATAGTTGTTTATGTCTAAACTAAATAAAGAAAAAATAAATGATATTAATTGCAGTATGAGAAACTCGTATGAGTGTTTCACAAACAGATATTTTTTATTTCAATAGATGCTGTTTTGAGAATCCTCCTCCAGCAATCCATATCTTGCCCATGTCTTCACTGATAACTGACCTCCAGGCAAGTCTTGGTCTGCCTCCTTTCTTCTTCCATCCGGTTCCCACTCCAAATATTGTTTGGGCAATCTTTCTAGAGTCGTCTTTTTGTCATGGCTAAACCATTGGAATCGTCTTTCACATATAATTTATAGTATCGGTTTCTAGGCATTCAAATTTTCCCAAATCTTAGTTTTTCTTTACGGGACTTTATCGGCGGATCTGCGTCAGAAGGCCTTTTCGTAGCTACCAGTTTTTTTTGTTTTTTTTTTTAAAGATTTACATGTTATATTTTGAAAATTCCTCCGGGAAGTACTGGGGGAGCTTACCTGTAAGCTGCTATTACATATTATATAATATTCTATGTGTTCACGCGTAGGCGTGAACTCGGAAGGGTTAGAGGGGCTTAATGAAGCACGCAATTATGAAAATTATCGAGGCAATAAAGTTTTAATTGGCTCACCTTGAAGATGCGGTTATGATTAATGAGAAGCGTATGTTGAGCCGGAGAAGCTGTGAAAGACGCTAGGAAGCGTAAAAGGGTATAAGGGAAGCTGTGTATATGTGTAAATATGTTCGTGTATGGGTGTGTATGAAAGGAAGTTGCGGGAAAGGTAATTGGTGAATGAAGCGGTACGGAAGCGTGCATTCGTTGATCTGAATAAGACCTCTCGGAAGCTGGTTGGAGGTAGAGATGAAAGATCTATGTTGTAAACGCAATACACCCGTGGCGGCGGTGAAATCTAATGATGAAGCAGTAAATGATGACGCAGAGAACAAATGCACACATATGTACGTGAAGCGAGCCGTACCACAAGTGAAGAAAAAGGATGATTAATCAGGGAAAAGGGGGTGGCTGTGGAAAACCAACGTCCAACGACGCGAGAGAAGGCGCGAACGCGCCAGAGAATTGGCGGGAGAGGATTAAAAAGGGGAGAAAAACAGGATGTCTGGCCGGACTACGCAGGCGCTCGTGGAAGTTTTACCCCTACACGCACAACCGGGCAAGAGGACACAATACTATGATTTCAGGCGTGCTTAACGTCCAACTACCAAATTAGGTGTCATGGACGGTGGAGAAAGCACCTACATTACCATTAACATTTTTTAAACGAATATAAAATTTAGCAGTTATACGCGGGACTCGAACTGGGAACCTCGCACTTACAAGTCCATAATCGTAACCACAACACTAACTCACGTCCCAACTGCTATTATGTTTAACCATTTCATCGACGTGGCGATGGCCCACCATCCATTGAATTCCAACTTACAAAAACTGTAAAAATTGCAACAACAAAAAAACCATATATGTGTTTATATACTGTATTAGTAATTATAGCAAAATCTAAATTAATTAACAAATAGTTTTCTTAAGTTAAAAATATAAGCTTGTTAGCATTTTATTTCTAAGGAATTATGTACTGTTAGATATTGTACTGGAACCCAAGAGACCTTTTCCTTAAGATGAATACAACAACTTCCTCTAGAGCTCTCTGATCTCTTGATTCCCGCTGAATAAAAAAAAAAAAAGTAAAAAAAGGAAAGGAGGGAAAAAAATTCCCTAATGCATATATTTATCTCTGGCCGGATTTCCGCTTATTTTTTTCTCTCTCTCACTCTCTCTCTCTCTCTCTTCTATCTCTTTCGTTCTTCTCTACAACCGGAACACAGAAACAGAATTACATTAAATTAAAATGTGTTCAAATATTATTACTTCATGAGTTCTTTTTTTTCTCTTTTCAAGAATTTTATATTATATAAAGTTAAATTAATCACATATTGCGTAAAAAAAAAAAAAAAAATTATCCTTACAAGAGCAATATACTGTTATGATTAATTCAATTATAAAAAAAAAAAGATCAGGATCAGTGTGTATGAAAAGCTATGGATAAATAGGTCCGAAGTAGAATTTGGAGACATTCCAGTATATTTTAGTTTTTTGAGAAGTTATTCGAGTAAAAATGTTTGTATAATTAGAATTCGACCTCAAAGTACCAAAAATAAAACAAGAGAAAGTAAAAATCTGGTGTGTAATACTCACACGGCTTTCTCTTACTCCAGTTATTACAATTTAATTAACAAATTTACTTGAAAAAATGCATTGTTTACAAACGTTTTATTAGGCTTGTTACAATAAAGGTGTTAGAGATTATAGATATATACCTACATATACCTGGACCTGTGTGGCAGGCAATTCTGACCCAAACAACAAAATCTGTGGCGGCAATTTAAATTTGAGCATAAGTGGTTAAAAATATTGCAAATAAAAGTGATAGTATTATATCTGTGGAGTTAGCATTCCAAGTTTAAACAAAATCCCTTCAGCCGTTTCCGAATAAATTCCCCCCCCCCAAAACTCATGACCCTATTCTGTAACATCGCTCTGAGGTAAGCAGATTTTCTTCAAATTTGGATTTCTAGCAATGTTACTAATATATTTTCATCTTATAAAGGTAGCAAGAACCATACATTGAACTGAAGTGGTATATCAGAGGAAAGCTTTATGTCACTGCTTGCGAAAGCAGGGGAACACCCTCAATAAACAGTTTTTTTGGAAAAATGTTTCTAGTAAATGGAATAGGCAATTTATTTTGTTTAGACAGTGTGCGAAGTTTAAAAACAATTGTTGGAACTGTTTACAAGAAACTATAAACAAAATCATTCAGTAAAGTCGCACTTCCGTTGATGGATTTTGACCGGAAACTTCGTGTCATATGCGGTATACCTACCTAAACTGTATTTTGTTGTGGTTGGTTCCGCAGAGCTGGAAAGCATCAGAGATATTATCCGTGATAGCCTGCTTCTTTCTGTGGTCAACTACCGGTTTTAGGCGTTCGCCCAACATTAGGATGTCTCTGTCAAAACAGTGTGATAACATAGATTTGCACAGAGCAAATCTGAGTGTATCAACTAAATTTTGCTCTATGCAAATCTATGTGTTCACACTGTTTGACAAATGCATCCATCCTGATGATGGGCGAACGCCCGAAATTGGTCGATGATCAGAAAAAGAAGCAGGCTATCACGGAAAATATCTCTGATAAGCTTTATTTGTCTGTATGTCAAGTGGTCTTTATATGTTCTTATTTTTTATTTAAACGTCCAATTACCAAATTAGGTGTCATGGGCGGGGGCGGAAGCACATACTTTACTGTTAACATTTTTTCACGAATATAAAATTTAGCAGTTATACGCGGGACTCGAACTGGCGATCTCCAAGTTACAAGTCCATGCTCATAACCACTACACCAACCATTTTTATTTAATATAAGCAAATTTTTATTTGAAACATTTTCTTTTAGAAACATGAGAATAAGTCGTCTTGAGTATTTCACACCAGATTTTAGTGTCTTCTAAAACGCTAATTACAAAACTCTGAAGCAGGCGATTATATTAATACAAGAATTTAATTTCTTTTATTAGTAATCGCATGTCCGCTAGTTTCGTTTATCTTTCTCTTTTATTTTCCTATTTTGTTCAATTTTTCCTTGTGAAGGCAGCCAGATTATATCTACAATATTTGTTTATTGTAAGAAATCGGTGTTAAGTAGAAGAAAGGTGGTCACAGTGCCAGCGGCGTTTTAGCGTTTTCTGGGATGGTTGTTTGGGATAGTGAGAAAGGCTATTGAGGGAAATGGCTATGGATTATATGGAAGGTGAAGAAATACTTGGTAAAGAATGATGAGATATAATGTTGCGATTATAATATCCGGATCCATTAGCTGTATTGTCCGGATGGTCAATTCTATATGGGGTGTAGTCGGGAATGTGCAGAAATGATCTTGATGTGAAATGTGTTTCTGTAATGAGGGCGTCGTTAGAGGAAGATATTCAGGGATTGATTTGTTGGAGACATTCAGGATGCTTGATAGGGAAGGTATTGATTAAGAACCGTAGTTAGGAGAGGATTTATTGTATATTTGAGTTCGGATACAAAATTATTGAGGATCATGGGTATATCATGGGAAGAAGATTGAGGTTGTGAAGTCGACAAGGAATGACTCTCCGCTTCTGGAGCGTCTCTTATGCGTTTAGAGCTTTAGGTCGTACATCCGGGGTAACCGATTTTCTTCAAATTTGGAATTCTAGCAGTGCTTGTAATGTATATTAATATAATGTAGGTAATAGACGTATACTAAGGAAGTGGTATTTTAGAGAAACGCTTAACGCTATTAACAAGTTTTCTGGCCCTCAAATCATGTATTTCCGGTGAACATTTAATTTGGAAAATCTGACACAAATTCTTCACACAATAGAAAAAATAATCTCAGATATTAAAATGCAAAAGTTTAATATTGATACATTGCTAGAAAATATCTTACAGTAAACTGATAAAGTAATATTTATAGTACACTAAGAGAGTTTACTATGTAACACGTAACAAATTTCCGGATCAAGAGAATGATTCCTTTCTGCGAAAAGGAAGTAACTGAAAGAGAAGTTTTAGTCTTGTGTATGGTAGACATGCCGAACTTGGGTGGAGCTTCATTTCACATCTACAAACACACCCACACGCACGCACATGTGTTTGGGGGCGTGATATATGTGCGTGTGTATTTGTGTTGATAAAACAGCCTAGCAACATGCTTGGCACTCCAATCTCCTTCCTCTCTATTTATATATGTGAGGGGGGGCCTGGTGTGCTTTCTACAATGGAGTATAGAGAGCGTTAGAAGTGGAGAATCATGTGCTGCTGCGTTGCTATTTGGTCTCTTCGGCGGCCGATAGTGGTCGGGTGTGGTATAGTGCTGTGTAAATATGTGTGGTGTGTATATGTGTGGAATTACTATCATCTCTCCGCCCTCTTCATCTTAATAACACTTAAAGCTAGATGTGTGTGTGTGTGTGTGTGCGCGTGTGTAAATACATCGTGTACTGCTACTTACAATCTTCAGTGTACAGTACCTGTTCTGCAGCTACCATTACACATTAAGAAAATACTCAGAATTACTTTCCATTAAAGTCTGTATATCTAAATAAATCAAAAAATTAAAATTGGAATTAAAATAATATGTCATGTTAACTTTTTTCAATTTTAAACAATCATTTTATATGTAATAGTGGTAAATGTTGATGTTTGGATGAAGAAAATGTAATGGAACCAATCGCCAGCAAATATGCCATACAAAAAGCTGGACTCAATAGTTCCATCATCAACCGCATCAAGGCACCACGCTGAGCCTATAGGCGCTCGCCAATGTATTACACCCACTTGTCCCGCCTACTAGAATATATTGGGAAGATCTTCTACAGCCAGTTTCTCACCTACAAGCGGTCTCTAGCGGTAACAAAAAGAAATAAAACTAATCCACAGAGAAGCAGTCACCAGATTAACATCAAACAGTAAACATCAGTCGCTACATGTTTCAAACACTTTATGTTCAAATTAAGTTACTTTCAAACTTTGAAACATTTACCAAGTTTGCCCACTAGCAGTCGACTGTTAGAACAAGCAAGAGTCTAACACACTCTTCAAATGACTCACACAACAGCCAACTCTACACCGTCACACAATCATCACACTTCGCTCGGCCCCTAGCCCCCTGTATTCACTCTTCTCTCGTTCACAGTAAAATGTTTAAATAAAAATTGTGTGTTTAGTGTCACTTTTGTGTTTACCATTCTTCATCAAGCATCATACCCACTTGTCACTAACTGTTACACTCTCTTCTTTATGTTTAAACGTTTTAATTTAGTAATGAAAATAGAGCAAATTTTATTACGTCGGGTTTACGATGCATGATTCACCGTTGTCTGTCATCGTTAGGGAAAAATACTCAAGATCAGATTGACACCGTTACAACGCTCAGCCAATCATTAAGGTAGTTAATGGTTGAGAAAGAGCAGCTGTGAGAGACTACTATGGTCGAAGGTAATTTCCTGATACTATAGTCTGGTAAACCGTAAGAGACTGATTTGTTCCTGATGTTTCTTTTTGAAGGCATTTTAAGACGCCTTGCTTGTCTTTATTTTATTAGACTGTTTTTTTTTCGGGGGGGGATGCACTACGACCTTACAATGTATTGTGAGATGCCCCCTGGGTGCCGCAGATTGTCCACAGCACCCAAACAGATGTCCCAAGCGAGCACCGTCTACAACACCTCCATCAGACTAAGATCCCTAGCAATCCTAATAACCTAACAGGCTCTGGGGAAGGTATATTCCCCTCCTTCTCCTGGCAACTACCCAGGTTCTTAAATCTTCTCTGGGTAGCAGCCTCGCAGTCCGTTAGGAGATGTATTGGAATTTCTTCCATTTTCCTACAGGATCTGCATGTGCTGTCTCTCTCACCAAACCCAGCTTCTTCAGTTGCCCTCTAAGTTGACAATTCCCCGTGAGAAAACCCGTAAGAATGCGAAAGACTGTTTATGAACTTTTGCTTTTAAGACTTATTTCCTCATTCGAAAAACTATTTTCAGATTCTCTTCTTGTGATCTTGGTAAAGACTGCTTTAGACTACGAATTAGACTGGTATCGGGCGAAGTTTATGGCTTAAACTGTCCATCGCAAGCCAACTAGTACCAGATACGCAGTACACAACATCAGTGGGGTTTTATGTGATAATGATAACAAGCTTGATATTAGTAGAGTTGTTTTGTAGTAATGATAAGTAAGTATCCATTAATATATAACATTTATTTAATTTATCGATTTTTGTGTGTGTGTGTACTGTTTGTCGCCCTGATAAAATACTTCTTATGAACGATAAATTTGGAATGAGGAACGAACAGAAAAATGAAAATCACAACAAAATATTCATTGAACGACATATTTAATAATTAGGCGGGACAAACATGTAAAATAAGATACAGTGACAAAATATCCGTAATGTAATTCCAACGATGTCGCATGTGCATTCTCATTCTTTATGTAATTATGATTATGTTATCTGTATTTTTATTACATGTATTTTACCAGCTCTTTTTGTTGTGCATTTTTTAAGACATTTTTGTCTCATAATACTGATAATGGCGTAATTGAATCTATAAAACAATAAATATTGTAACACATGATGGCGAACTTTTTTGATATGTAAGTAAGAATTTAATTTATTTTTCATTAATTCCATCCGTTAGGTCAAATCTTATTATTTGTGTAATTATAAAAGTAAATTAAAATATAAATTATTTTAATTATACTTTTTTCTTTAGATAACAATACAGTAACATTACATAGATTTTATTATGTTTGCCATTTTGTTATGTTTTTTGAATTTGTTTACTAATATTGACTTGTATTGTAACGATTAAATGTAAACAATTATAAAAATAGATTAAGAGAAAGTAAAAATTGGAAAATAACTGCATTAAAAAATATGTACATTTAACGGCATACATACTTTTTAGCAATTAACGACAAAGTATGTACTGAGCACGACAAATTGTTTTCTAACGACCATTGATTCTAGCAGCAAATTATGTTGTCCGGATAGAAAAACCTACTTTTAATTTACCTACTGTTATCATTTTAATATATTAGGGTTATCTTCATTATCTACCAGTTTTTCATATTATTACACAACAAATAATATAGCGATCAGTTGGTTGGGCTTTATTGGTCCAATGGTTCGCTTACTTTCGGCGAAAAATTAATTAATACTCTAAACGTTTGGGTATAAAAAAAATAATGTAAATTATAGTAGAAGAATCGTTTTAATCACACAAAAAATATTATTTTAAATTATTAAGCGGCTGTCCGTTTAAAGGTGTTCATTGAGACCAGCGCATCCGGTTGAGTTATCTCTAACTCTTCCTTTATAAACCGATCAGCCTCGTCATTCCCGCGGCATATGCCGCAATGCCCCTGTATCCATGCTTTGCACTGTGACACAATACTACCATTTGATCTTCCATTACCAGGTACAGCCAATAGCGCCGCTCGCAAATCCACAAAAAATGACGATACGGTACCAAGGCCCCGTATGTCACTGAATTTAGTGCTAAAAGCATTGTCGATTGGCACGCCATCAAAGTTTGTGGTCACCTTATCCACCGCAGACGCCAACTGGAAAGCTTCCGAGTAGACTCCGGCGCCTTTAATATAGATATATATATATATATACAGGGTGTCCCAGGTATATGGATAATGACTTTTTATCGGAAACTAAGATAGCTAGAAAAAAACTAAAAAATGCGTGTCCCCGTAGTTTTTTGTTAGAAATCCAAATTTAATTTGCAAATTTGTTTTGGTGCTTCCAGACGCGAGATACAGGCACCAACTTCATTTTTTCAAATGGGGAGGCGTGGTTTTTATTTATGAAATAGATTTCTCTATTTTTTGTAAGAAAAATTTACTCGAACGGTTTTTTTCTGTGAGCGATATTTTACAAGTTATGAATGAAAACATGATTCCTATAAGAAATTTCAAAATGATAATAGGTGTATCAAAATCAAGCCGGGATTTCATCTGTAGCTGAACTAAAGCAGAGAATATTATATTAGATGCCTGTAACTCGCTTAAAGCCGAATCTAATTTCTTTGGCCGTAAGGTACAATTGGCAGGAAAGAAGCATGTTTATGCATCTCTAATGGTGGGGGCCAGTTCGAGCAAGATCTGTAATTAATGAGGAGTAAAATTTATAATAAAATAGTACTTTTCTTCTTATTCAATCAAAAAACCGTATTTTATCATTTTGAAATTTCTTATATGAATCATGTTTTCATTCATAACTTGTAAAATATCGCTCACAGAAATAAACCGTTCAAGTAAATTTTTCTTACAAAAAATAGAGGAATCTATTTCTTAAATAAAAACCACACCTCCACGTTTGAAAAAATGAAGTTGGTGCCTGTATCTCGCTTCTAGAAGCACCAAAACAAATTTGCAAATTAAATTTGGATTTTTAACAAAAAACTACGGGGACACGTATTTTTTAGTTTTTTTCTAGCTATCTTAGTTTCCGATAAAAAGTCGTTATCCATACACCTTGGGACCCCTTGTATAGTCCAATCATTTTATTTCATATAGATATTTCTGGAAGAATTGAATTTCGGTTATTCTAAATGAGTGATAATTTCAAAACTTCGCTCTTATGTGTGCTATTTCAAAATACAATACGGAATTCTGTAAACTAGATAATACAGAGGACAATTAAATATGTAATAAAAATTATTGAGCGTTTGAGCGTATTTGGTAATTTACTTCATCTTGATATCTATTTGTTTGACGTTCATATGACGTAATACATAAAAATTACGACCATATATTACGTAAAACGTGACAAAGTGGGAGTTAACCGTTTTTTGTTGTTTTGTTCACAGACAATAGTTTCAATTCATAAATAATCATTCGTTAATTTTAACCATAATTTTCAACCTACAAAAGTTGCATTGTTTGAGAGATAAGATGTTTCAACTTTCTCTTACTAATGTAGACGAAAAAAACTTGGGCTCATTTGAAATCAAATTTTCGAAATTTCACCGGAAATACTTGTTTTGCCAATTATTGAGTACTGCTAAAAAAATTTGTGGGTTGTATGTTTGTGTTTTGTGGGTATAAATGTGTGTTTGTAAATGATCAGCGTGAACTTAACCGTGGGGAAAAAACTTAAGTTTAAACAAATCCCATTCACCAATAGTAGAATATCGGACAAGAAAATTTCCACAAATATATATCAAATGAAACTACTATTGAATGGGTTTTCGATTTTAAAAACTTGGATATACGAGGCATGTCCAGTAAGTAAGTGTACTGAGGCTCTGACGGCCGGAGGGATTTTGTTTTCGACATGTTGGCTACACTTTCGTGTAGCCTGATATCTCCCCTCCGCAACGAGGCCGGTTCGAGGTCAGTACGTTGAGAAGTCGACGCGACAATACGTTTCGTGCAAAATGTCAATCCATCTCCCGCCAAGTGTGAAATACGTGGAGGCCGGGCAAGAGTTTTTGAGACGCTACAAACTCCATGGAGATGAATTTCTCCGCTCCATCATTACTGGAGATGAAACTTGGGTTGCACACTACACACCTGAAACCAAAAGGCAGTCTCAACAGTGGCTTCACACCTCTTCACCCGCCGCCAAAAAGTTCAAAACCACAATTTCAGCCAAGAAAATCATAGCATCCGTGTTTTGGGACTATCAAGGCATAATTTTAATTGAATATATGCCTCAAGGGGAGGCCATCTACTCTGCAAGATACTGTGAGACCCTAAAAAAATTGCGGAGGGCGATTCAGAACAAAAGGAGAGGCATGCTGACAAAGGGAGTCTGCCTGCTGCACGACAATGCCAGACCACACACGGCCAACGCCACGAAGGAACTGCTTGCCTCGTTTAAATGGGATGTCCTGAACCATCCCGCGCATTCCCCTGACCTAGCACCTTCAGATTAGTATCTCTTTACCTCCCTGAAGCTGCGCATGGGTGGAAAAAGGAGGTGAAGAAGTGGACGAAGAGGTGGACTGGAAACTACTTCGAGGAAGGCATCAAATTAATACCCCGATTCACCACCTGCATTGAGAGGATGGTGACTATGTCGAAAAATAGCTTACATATATACTAATGTGATCAGGTAATTTTTTTGTTCAAATAAAAATTTTTGTAACCTACAAAAATTCAGTACACTTACTGGACATGCCTCGTATATATACATATATATAAATCAGTTTTCCGTTAAAACTATTAGAAGCTGTAACTTCAGGCTTTTCTCTACATCGCCTCCACATTCCTTCTAAATTGAATGAAACAATTGAACACGTAAGAATATCATATTAGGAGAAAATTTATAAATTATAATCGAGAGTTTTTTAAGAGGTTCAGCACCATTTTGTTTATAATTATGCTCAAAAAAACATATAGCCTATTTTGAAGGCTAGAGTGGCTGCGATTCAAAAGATTGTATTGCCGATATTGATGTCAGACTGAGATTCCTCATCCTACACCTTACTGGCAAGATTCTAAGACGGATATTTCTTTTTCAACAACACCCCGGTGGTCCCCAGGCTTCCAAACCTTTTCTCTGGATAGTAATTACCAGATTTCTTCAGAAAGTGTTTTGGAGTCTCCTTTATTTCTTCAAAGAATTTGCAGTAGCTATCGCTTTCTAAGCAGCTTAGCTTCTTTTCAGATTTGTCATTTAATGTATAATGTACTAAGGAAATCTGTCAGCATGTGGAAACTAATTCTGCTCAGACAAATGAATGCCTTAAACCTTTTACAGTTGTCATAAGTGCCTAGACAAGTCTTAGCTTCTTCCAGCTTTGAGATGGGTTTTCCAGAGTAGAGTACTCTGTTGACTTTTTCCTCGTTTCTGAGCTCTTCTTAGAAACTTATTCCACAAAAGTTTTCCCGGCTCATGGAAGAGATTACCTCACTTTTCCTAGCCAAAATATCCTTCATTTTCCTTAACTTCTATGCCAACATGCCAGGGGCATCTAAAATATAATTATATTGTTTCTACTCCAGGGACTTTACCATAAACACTTTTCAAACTGATGGATAACATATGAACCCAGTGCTTTAATTGCGGCCTGGCTATTGGATAAGATTAAATCTTCTGATTCTGATACTTTGCCCAAGATTGAACTTTTTTGACAACTCTTAACTCTTACGATACCCAGACACTATTCATTCATATTTCTATTGCAGACAGTTGATGTAACAACTTTTGTTCTTAACAAACGATAATCCAGTTGGTTCTCCTGTATTTTACTAGTGTACGAAACACTACAAGGAAATCATAATAAATCCTTTAAGTAGTAATGGATTTAACTTTTATTATCATTTTCTCTCAGATAGAACTGTAGGTGCAAGGTCTGAAGCCTAGCCCACATGTTGCTTCTGTTTTTGCCTATTTTTACTTTTTCTTATTAGCCTAATGTTCCACTTCTTGATAAGATATTATAATTAAAGCTTAAAGCATGGAAAGAGAACAAGGAAAATATCTATAACGTACCGTGGCATGTAATAAAAAAAACGGTAATTAATTTCTACGCTTGCGTTAGGAAATACATGCTGAGATGATGGAGGCGGAGCCCCAATTAGGCGAGCATCCTTTTATATATATATAATTAATAAGTATTTAATTCAAGGCATTACTTTCATTCCTTTGTGACAAGGTAAATAAAATATCTTTTCCATATAATATTCTAATTTTTATTGTTATAAATAATGGCCTAATTAATTTAATCAGTAATCACATTAATTCAAGATTAATTAAAGACAAATGCTCAGTGGTGGGGAAAGCGCTTGCCGTGATGGTTATTTATAAAAAAACTGAGTGGTTCAATTTGAAAAGTTTTTTTTTTTTTTAAATAAAACTAACAGGTGGCACATAAACTCGGTGGAAACTTTTGTTATATTGACTGGAGCCAGTAGAGTGCTCTACTCTCGCTCTGCCCAATTAGCAGAGGAAGTGCCCCGTTATCATCGTTATGGTCATTTTTTTTGTTTTTCATAATATATATATTCTTTTAAAATTTTAACAAAGAGAAAAATTCTTTTTATTTTGATTAGCTTAAAATAATTAATGAATATTATTAGTTTGTTTTATTAATGTAATTCAGAATTTTTTTTTTGCTTTTAATGAATTTTAAAATTTTAATGATTGGACTTTTTCTAATGCGTTATATTCCGTAATAAACAGATACTAACTGTTTGCTTTGTTATATATTTCATGTTTAAAAATACGAGTATAAGTCTTTTCAATAAATTGTGCACCTAATTTTGATGTAGAAATTGAAGCGATTTTCCAGTCAGTTAATGCTTTATGAAAAAGGTAATAAGTACTCTTAACAGATTTTCGAGCTGCAATTGAGTCCCTTATTTATTTAATCCCTAGCATAAATCGTAGAGTGGAAAATATAGGGAGAGAAATTGGTAGATATATATGAGAGAGGCGATGGAAAGCAATGCTGGCAAGGTTGAAAAGAAAACGTGGGAGATTTTCAACAGAGAACCAATTTCTAAGAACTTTCCAAGATATGTCATCAACGGCATAGATTCACCACTGGTCACGGCTAACCTTAAATGTGCACATGCATAGAGGATCCGCGAACCAACCCTTATCTTTTATGGTGACTTGAGCGAGTGTGTGGACAAAAAACACCAGTGATACTACAACAATGTTCCCTACCTGTACGGGGAAGTGGACTACTTCTTCAGAGATTTTGGCTTCAGGAATCTCAGCCGGACAATATCCCAGACATGGGGGACAATTTTTTATCAGACTGACACATCTCTAACAGTCACACAACACATTGAGCTTGCAAAACAGGTTGCTGTGTGAATATCGTTTTCAATTTTAAGTTTGCATTCTTATTCACTTTTTATTAGTGAATCATATTTACTAATTGATCATCAATGATGCTGCTTTTTCTAGAAAACAATCTAAAATATAAAATATTTTATATCGAAATGTTTAGATTGTCAATTTTGCTGAGGCTTCAAGAATAGCCTTCATCAAAAATATAGTTCCATCTTAGGGATTGATGGATCGCTCTGCGTTTGTTTCTTCTGGCTACTCGTGTTCCGTTTTTTTATAGTGTTAATGTGCCTTTAATGGCTGCTGGTATATTCCACTGAACTAGGCAACATAATGATCGACATTTTTCAAGTGATTTTGGCGTCGCTGCATTAATTGCACTCTAACAATGCGAACATCACTTAACACTGACTGACTGACTTACTAATCAAGGTAGCCGGAAGTTAGAAATAAGACATAAAATTTCGGAAGTGGATTCTATTAGCGTCTCACATTCATTCTCTCTCTTTTTCCTTTTATCTGTACATTCCTAGACTTTTACACATGACTATTTACAATACTCCACAAGAAACTGCAATAGTTATTGTAGGTCGTACAGGGCTTAATAGCCCACTCGTTATATATATATATATCTATAACTGCAGATAGTGTTCCGTACGTGATTAGAGTCCAGTTGACCAGTTCCTTACACAATCGCCTGCCCATATCTTTGTTTACAACCCGAACAAACACATAAATGACCGCCTACACCACAGAGACACACGTATATGTATATACTCAAGAGAAGAAATAGGCCTGCAGAGCTAGTTGATTCAACAATATAAGTGGCCAAGATAACACCGGCACTGCCTTCTAAATACATGTACGCATATAAATGTATATATTTATGTGAGGAAGTCCATCGATATAGTCATACTGTGTGAATTATTTCTATTATGTCGGCGATACCAAAGGGAGAGAGAGATTGCTAGCTGTAATCTAGGTAATTTATAAATTTTCTCTGTTAATTAAGGATCAATTAAAAAATATATATATATAAATATAAAAATAAATCAGTATCCATAAGAAGTTAATAACCGGGACTAAAGTTCACTTACGCTATTATATTAGTTTGATATGTAAATTTTAATTTAATTTAATGCATCGAATTTTTTTTTTTTAATTATTATTATTATTTTAATAAAAGTAATGATTGTAATTAATTGTCTATAAAACGCAGGCCGGTGAATAATAATAATAAAAAAAAAAACCTTTAACTTTTTGGCTTCAAATATCTCTTTGTTTTTAAAAATTCAATTTCATTCACACACACACACACACACACACACACATATGTATATATTTATACAAACTAATATGAAACAGTTTATGTAACAAGTAGCAAATTTTACAAAAATTTAGATGGGCTTGCCATAAGAGGTTATCATAATATATCTGCGTGTAACAAGTATGGGAGTGGTAAAAGTGATAAGTTTATATCTGTACAATTAGTATTTCACATTTAAAGGAAATCGTTGAAGTCGTTTTCGAGGAAATTCCAAAAATCTCAAAAACCTATTATATTCCAGTCCGAGGTGGTGGGCATCATTGAATGCTGCCGCCTTGTGGGGGAGCGGCAGGGAGAGTTCAAGGAAGTACGGATTTTTCGGATAGTCAGGACGCACTAAGGGCTTTCAGTAAGCCTTGGTGGAGTTCGAAATTAGTGGGAAAAGGCTTAATGCCTTAGTTCGGAGCGGTATGGTGCGCCTCTATTGGATACCCGGACATGCGGGAATAGAGGGCGGATCAGTTAGCTAGGGAGGGTGGTCCTGAACCGGCCCTTGCCGTCACAAAGACGTTTCGTGATAAACAGATTAGACTTTGGGAGATGAGAGTCTTGGAGAAACGCCTGGGGGGACACGCAGGGGTGCCTCCAAGCTAAAAGATTTATAAAAGCAAGTAAGCAGGGAATTTCGGAGTATCTCCTGTCCCTCAGTAGGACAGGTCTGAGGACCTTGGTGGGGATAGTGACTGGACACCCAATAGGGACCCTTGGGTGACCAGTCACTTGTTTAACTTAGGGAGGACGTTAACTGCGACGACGGAGTTAGGGAAACGGTGTACCACTACTTATGTCAGTGTCCCCGTTTCGCTGGAACTAGGTTTCGCGTATTTGGGAGGGCACCACTCTCGCAGGATTGCTTGGGCGAGTTGGAGTTTAGGGATATCTTGGGATATTGCAGATTAACCGGTAAGCTACCGGGGGAGATTAATTAAGGGAACATGGGGGGTATCGGGGGGATAAAAGCCACATGGGCTTAGGTCCCACGCCATTAGGCACCCGAATAATAATAATATTATATAAAATCGCACTTCCTTATCTGAATTTTGTTTTGTTTTGACTGTCTGTTCCCATTAGCCAAGATCTCTGGTCTAATCAATCACCATCACGAAGTCCCCTTCCTAGCAACTCCTCATCCACATTCTCCATCCATATTCTTATTGGGCGGCCTCTTTTCCTTCGTCCCTTTGGTGCGTAATCCAAAAGAATATTTGTCCACATTCCATTATCTATCGTTTTAACGTGGCCAAATCACTTCAGCCGCATAGTGCCAATATCATACAGTATGTTTAGCACAGAGTTGGGATTTGTTATAATCGGGGCATCCCACAACTTTCCCGTCAGAAATCCATTTTTAGGGCCAACAAGTGATCCCTGTTTCTCTTGGTGAGGTCCCAAGATTCGCTGCCGTAGACCACAATACTCTTTTTACCAAGGTATGGTGTAGTTTCCTCTTTGAAGATAGGCTGACTTCTTTTACCTAAAAAATTGCACCGCCTTTCATACTCTTTCCTTTACTTATCTTCAGGAGGATATAGGATTCACTTCTACCGTTTATATTTAAATTTACCCCTAAGTATTTGAAGTCTGTGGCCACTTTTACCTTCTGGGGGCCGATATTGGCAAATATTTGCTTTTCTCCAAATTAATCTCCAGTCCCTCTTTTTGTCATATTCCTCTGAACGCATCTTCATGTTCTGATGCAATCATCACGAAGTTTCTTTAAATTTACCCAGCTATGTTTCTAATACATATTAATATTATATAGGTGACAAACCCAAACATTATATTGAAATAGTGCTTTACAGAAAAGTTTAACGCTACTTCCCCCCCCCCCCAGAAATCCCCCTAAAAAAAATCCCAGGAAAATGTTTCAAATAAAAGTGTTAGGTACTTTTGTCTGTGCATTAAGTAAATGAAGTTTTAAGAAAATCATTACAGCCGTGATAATCACGAAAAATTGGAAAAAGCATCCAGTAAATTGGCATCGGTTATGGATTTTTTTTTGCCCGAAACCTTTCGTATCAGATGCGGTGGAAGTATCTAATGGTTGAGCTACTTGTAATTTTTCGTTTTTGAGATATGTTGTTAAAACACACAATACACATACACACGTACGTACACACACACATACATACATAGGAGTATATACATGTTTTCGTACTCAGTAGACCTCAAAACATGTATTTCCGGTAAAAAGTCAATTTCGAACATTTTTGACACGATCGCTATACTTCCTCTTTTACAAGCAGAAAGAGAAAGAAAAAAAGTAAAGAAATATGTCGAAAGTATGTCATCGCCTAAAAATAAACTGAAGCATTATATTCGTTCGAGATGTTTCGCCTCGATCACTGATAATGTCTTTTAGCCAATAAAAGAAGTTTTTTTTTTTTTTCTCTCTTTTTTTAGAAAACCCTATTTTGGTGTTGGGACAAAGCTGTATGTATATAGATATTTAATCACTTTCTTCCGCTTCCGCTAAAATGTGAATGTGTATGTGCGTGAGTGTGGTAATTAATTACCTGTTTTTCAGATTGATGTGTAAAATTATATGTTACTAAAAATAGCCTTAGTCTTATAAAAATAGAACAGCAGCCAAATGAGGAAAACAAAAATTTTAATTGAAGAAATGGAAATAAAAAAAAAAAAAAATTGTTATTCTTGACTCAAAGTCCACAAATAATTAGCACATAATACTTTGAAAGCTGTTATTGCCTGATTGATACAGCTGTTTTTATAACAGCTCTAAAATATAAATATATATTACGTAGTGTGTACATATTTTTTATACATGTATACAAATATAGGTGTGTGTGTGTGTGTGTGTTTGTTTTATTAAGTCAAGGACATGATGGAGAAAATTATTAATAGAAACATGTTCGATTCTGCATTCTATGTTGCAGATTAAATTGCACAAACATTATGATAATGATTGCACTTTTTTATTTTGTTTTGCATCTTATTTATAAAATAATACAACATATATTTACAGTCAAAATTGTAATGTATACTTTATAATGTAAACAAAACTAATTTCTATATTTTATATTCACAAATTACAATTCAACATGCAATTTAAATTGCTTTTTTTTTTTTTTTTATTTATAGAGCTATTTCTTTATAATAATAATATTAGTCTTTATTATTCAATTAGAAAACAAAATATAATACAGAGAAATCTTATTAAGACAGAGATACTCTTGCTCTTTCGACCGTCGGAGGTTGGTTGCCTTAAAAAAAGAAAAATTACAGATGAATAAAATAATAAAAAATCTAAACAAAAAGGAAAATGTAACTTAAAGTTTATATGAATAAATAAAAAAATAGAAATATCATTATAAAAGTAAACAGTGCATTCTACAAATTCAGGAAATAACAATATTAACATAAATAACAGTCTTCTGGAAATGAAATAAAATAAACAGACTAAACCAATAATAAATAACTCATCACAATAAATATTGACAGAATCAAACTTGAAAAATACTCTAAGCAATTTATAGATATATAAAACAATAACTATATATATATATATAGTATATATGATATATATATCATTCTGAATTCATAATTTATTGGCCAATTGTATCCTTACCAATTCGACTAATGATAGCGTCTGGGACTCGCATCCGGGGTCGCGGGACCAGGCAGTGGTGCTACTCTTAGATTTTTCTTCTTAGGAATCTCTACAGCTCACTGTCCGGTGATGGGCCATATTGTTGACTGCAATGAGAGAACATCTTAAATTTGAGGTAAGCTTAACGTTGCTGGAAAAAAAAATCGATTTTCCTTGGAAAATTGCTTGAAATAAAAGTGAAGCAGACATGTATATAGATAGTGTACTGCAACTAGAAGAAGAACACTTCCACATCTGAAAAACATCCGGTTGGCCGGAGTCGAGATGGTGTGGAAGAAGGAGGTTTTAAATATCTAGCAGTAACTTTTGGCAGTTACTGCCTCATGCATGGCGGGTAAAACTTGGGATTGTTACCCAAGCACCCTGAAATAAATGTACACCATGATGGTGAAACCCATAATCACCTATGTGGGCGTGGGCGAGTAAGACCTCATCAGGCACTAACAAGAAAACCCTTCATAGAGTATAACGTGTTGCATGTTTATGCATGACGGTAGTATGAGAGATTCCACAGCTGGGATTGAGGTCATTCTCAGTGCCACACTATCTTGTGGTCGAGAGGGTGGCGAAGGGAGCTCCTCAGAATCTCCAGGGGTGCATAGGAAGAGAAGGATGCATTGGTACAAGAGTGGGGTTATCCCTATCTGCCAGCTTTTCGTTTTTAGAACTTATCCAGAAAGATGAAATGACTAAGAAGCACATCTTTGCTAAAAACTTTACTTCGAAGCTGAGTATCAAAAGAGAGTGAAGCAGTGGCTCCGCTCTGTCTAGTGTTAAAGAACACCACCCTGAGAGGACTTGGGCAGGAGTATTTGGGCCGAGGACCAGATACTCGGAGCCTATGGTCAATTTCCCAGCACGTGCCAGGAGGAAATTCATGCAGTTGAAAGGTGTGTCCAGTAACCCTGATTCTGTGGGGAAATGGAGGAGCCTTAAATACAGCTTCTAATGGACTGCGGTGCTATAATCCAGAGAAGATTTCGAAGCCTGGGTAGTTATCAGGCGATGGAGGAAGATATACCCTCTCTAGAACCTCCCCCCAGAGATCTTATTTGCTTTATAAGTCTCACCCTTGGCACTAGTGGGGTGGCAAATAGACCTCTTTTGGCAGCAGTGTACGTACCACAAAAAAAAAAAAAAAAAAATAGTACACAGACATAGTATAGATTTACAAGATTGTCGATTTACCGGAAGTTCTACTTTTTTGCCTCATTATTTTTCGGAGCCACATACTGTGTAATTTTGCAATTATTTGTGAAATTTGTAAATAGATAATATACTCGTATATTGAAATCAGAATTATGTAAATTGCAGTAAGATATAGTCCTGTGATAGTTTCATACCAGATTTTTACTTTCTCTTACTCCTAGTTAGAGGAAGTTTGTAATCGTGCCAAATTTTCGATATCAAGTTTTCACCAGAAATATCCGTTTTGAGGTTCCCTGAGTCCAAAAAAGTGGTTTTTAGCAAATGGTCTGTGTGTGTGTATATGAACAGCATAGCTCAAAAACGAAAAATCTGGGAAAGTTAAAACTTGATATTGTCCTCTAAAGTGCTATTTCAGGTTACTATACAAGTCTGTCATCTAAATAATATTAATTAGAATACAATGTGTTGTTGAAATTCTGAGTTTGAAAAAAATCGGATGACCGGAAGTGCGTTTTTACTGAAATGTATTTTCCAGTTGGCAGATATTTTCTCGAAAATGGCTTTAACGATTTTCTTTAAACTAGAAATGTGAACTACACATATAAAGATCTACAACTTTTATCTGAACATTTCTCTGGAAAAATTCAATTAAGGGCACTTTTGGGGAAGAGGTGGGGTTATGTTTTTCTCTAAAATGTTATCATAATTGATTATACAATTCTACCATCCAAACAGAATGAATTAGAAATAAATAGATGGCCAACATTCCGAGGTTCAGGAAAATTAGTTACCCGGAAGTGCGCTTTTACTGAACATTTTTTTTTCAGTTTTCGACGAACTCCAACGAATTTCATCAAATCTGGTACACAAACTATAAAATTTGTCAATTACAATTTTGGAAACTGGAAAGAGAAAGTTGTGTGAGTGTTTCACGCCAGATTTTTTTTTTTTTACTTACACTACTATAACTATATTTTATGGAACTTGGCATTCATTCTTATCCATATAAAGATTTTTCACACATATTCAAATATTCTTCCGAAAGAAATGATTCAGGATGTCTGGATGAACTCTAATTGTAGATTACATTCTAAAATATCATTTTATTGTATTATATGGTAGGTAACATTACATATTATGTACAATTGAGAGTCACTTCTTCAGGGATCTTTGCGTCCCTGCTGGCAGCCCCCATCGTAACAATACAAACAACACTTACACTGATACACGATCAGTATTCACTATATATAGGGCCTGCAGGGGTTGCTGCATGGATAACTATTTGAGTTTAGCACACCCACAGGCAAAGTCTAGCTCACCATTACATACACTCACTAACAATTATCAATTATAGATTTTACATTTTATAGACGACAACATCTTATACACAAACACTAACACCTAAGGGAGCCACAATAGTTCTTTCAGATTGCAATGGATTATTTGTCTTTATAACACTCCCTCTAAAAACCATTGGCTTAAAAAGCCAACTGGAGAATAATTTTTTTATTGAAGAACAGCAAGCCGCGATTGTCATCGCCAACGCATGCCATGAGAGCAACTGATAGTTGACAGCCAGCAAGTTAACCTAGGCAAAGATTCGTTCTTGTATTGAACAAGCCAAAGGCAATGTTCAAAAAGATGTGCTCAATTCTGAATGGACGGCAGCATTTTTTAGGCTTAAGGTTAGGTATTCTTCAGTGTCACATATCTGTGGAGGATGCTGAAGGTCCCTTGGACTCAGGAGAATTACAAAAGCCGAGATCCTTAGAACAATGAATAAATTGTGTGAATTAATGGACACTGTAAAGCGGCATAGGTTGCAATACTTTGGTAATTTAATGAGAAATGACATGTCGTCGTCGTCGGATATCTTGGCAGCATAATCCCCAACAACAGTTTGGGTAATGCACAGTTTCACTATACCGAAGGACTATGGGATAGGTTTGTTATGAAATGAATAAGAGAAAAGTCGTATAAATATTTCCTATCAGATTTTTTTTATCTAAATGTGAATTCTGGCATCAATGAAAAAAGAATATATTATTAAATATACTAATATTCGTTTATCATATGAAAATTCAACAACTTTAAAGACTTTTAAAACAGAATTTAATATTAATAAGAAAACTTCGTAGATATTTCAATATAATTTTAACAAGGAAAATGTATTATATTGTTTTCAATAACAATATTCGTTTTCATATCTTTCAAAATAAAGTTAAATTTATAAAGTTAAAACAGTATTAATTACAATTGTTAAATAAATTATTATGTTGGGAAGTTTCAATATCATATATATATCTAGGGAGGAAAATATTTTGAAATAATTAATTTATTTATATCTTTATTAGAAGATATCATCTTTTTGTGAGAATTTTCCTCTATTTCAAGAAAACCATCTCCTCTTTTCACATAAAATACAACAAAGTAATAATCGGAACTTTTTTGTTTGTCTTTAAGAATCTAACATTTGAAGTTAAAAAAAAAATCGATTAATTTTAGATATCGAAAAAATTCATTAGATTTGAGAGCTCTTGAAAAACTGCAAATAATTCACTTTTAAGTATCTCCTTTGACATTAATTATCACAAGGGAGAAAGATATGGAACGAATATCACTGAATATATAAATACGACGATCAGAATTAAAGAATTTGGGCCAATGACAAATGGCTCACATGGAAATATACTCTCTTATTGGGAGAAATATGGCGGGGCAGAGGCATTCTAAGATTTTTCTGTAGGGCCTATTACAGAATCGCACTATAGATCACGGTAAAATGAAAGTTTAGCTAAGGAGAATCATTGTCTATTAAGGAAACATCTACATAGCATAGGATTTTCTTTAAACTTGGAATGCTTATTGGACACACATACAAACGTATCACTTTTATTTGAATCATATTTCTGAAAAAAAATTGATTATATTGGAATTATTGGAGGTCTGTAAGTTACTGTGTTGTGGTTGGTTCCGCAGAGCTGGAAAGTATCAGAGACATTTTCCGTGATAGGCTGCTAATTTTTTTGTGGTCATCGACCGTTTTCGGGTTGATGAGTGTGTCAACTATATTTGCTCTTTGCAAGTCTATGTTATTACACTGTTTGATAAAAACATCCTGATGATGGGCGAACACCCGAAACCGGTCGAAATCCACATTTAGATACAAAAATCTGATAGGAAATATTTATACGACTTTTCTCTTATTCATTTCACAACAAACATATCCCATAGTCCTTCGGTATAGTGAAACTGTGGATAACCCAAACTGTTGGTTGGTGGGTTATGCTGCCAAGATATCCGACGACATGTCATTCCTCATTAAATTACCCAAGTATTGCAACTTATGCCGCTATACAGTGTCCATTAATTCACATAATTTATTCATGGTTCTAAGGATCTCGGCTTTTGTGATTCTCCTGAGTCCAAGGAACCTTCAGCATTCTCCACAGACATGTAACACCGAAGAATACCTATCCTTAAGCCTAAAAAAAAAGCTGCTGACCACATAAAGAAGCATGCTATCACGGAAAATGTCTCTGATGTTTGTCAATTAGTTTAAATTTTTCACAAACTTTCTTGATTTTTAACCAAGGTAGAGCGCTCCCACTGAGGCATATCTACATGTGAAATCCCCACCACTATGTGAAATATTGTGATCATGTCATATTTTCGAAATTGAGTTTTTACCGGAACTTGGTTTCTCTCTCTATCTATATGTATGTATGTATGTATGTATGTATGTATGTATGTGTATATGTGTATGAGAGAGAGAGAAACCTGAAAGTGCGACTTTACTGAATGGTTTTGTTACACGATTAAACAGTTTTAAGCGATTTTTTCGAAAACGCTTCAACGATTTTCTTTCGAAACTTCGTTTACTGTTTACACATATAATAAATTCTTTTCACTGTTATTGTTAAAATTTCTTTATCGGAAAACTTTATTTTTTGGGTGGTTTTGAAGGGGGGGTGGGGGAATAGTCACGTTAAGCTTGTCTACATGGTCCGATTTCAGTTTAATTAATCGATGTATTAGATCGATTGCTAGAATTTCTAATTTCGATAACCGGAAATGCCAGTTTATAGAATTGTTTTTTTTGAGTCATTGTAATTTTCTCGAAATTGATTATTACATTTTTTTTTTAAACTTGGAATGTTAACTGCATAGTAAATAAACACACAACACTTTTATTTCAAACATTTCTTACTTTTACTTGAGAGGGCGTTCTTCCATGATACCTGGGCTTTACGAAAAGCCCATCTTAACGTGTGTAAGCATTACAATTTTGAAGAAACTTTCTCCGTTGTAATTAATTGCAGTAAGAGAAAGTCTGGTGTGAGTGTTTCACAGTTCGTTGACAATCTCTGAAGGTAATTCAATTCCACGTGAAATTACCTGATATATAATGTAAATATATAGTTTACTATTATAAATATTTATTAAATACAACAATACTGATTAGAAAACACCCTCCCCAAGAGAGGGAGAGAGAGTTATTTAGAGGACTCAGGGCGGCACAGTTAAGATTGATAAAAAAATAAAAAAATTCAACGGAATTTCCAACATTGAATTTTGAACTTTGAACTTACATATTATATCCCCACCTCCTTTTTTTTTTTTTTTTTTTGGGGTGCTTTTAAAATTTATTTAAGGCAAACATTTCCTTGTCATTTTCTAATCTTATCATTATAATATTATATATCATATCTCATTAATAAAATGATATTTAGGCATCAATCATATTCAGGCACTCAATTTTATTATGACTTCTTCATTATTTAAATATTTTTTTTTTTTTTTTTAATCACTTAATCATTATAATTTTTATTGAGGAAATTTTATAAACTTTCCTTATTAAAAATTATAATTCTTTAATTTATTCCAAATTTTTTTTTAGATTATATTTGCTTTTAAATGCGAATTTTAATGACACTTGTTCTAAACACATTATTGCGTGTGTTTGGCACTTTACCGTATTAATCGAAAGCTTCACTGGCTCTTTCCAAAAGTTCTAAAAATCAGTCTTCTTTTTAGCTAACACAGTACTTTCGGTATCTATTTCTTTGGCTTTTAAACATAGGGCAGAAAAACAAAAAATGTGGAAGTGTGGCCATCTCACTACTGAAACAAAAGGGTCATCGCCATGATGACCATACACATGGTAGGAAAACACATGTTTATTGTCTTCAATTAACAATACAGACCATTTTTTATTTGCCAAAACATAATTGGGACACTAATCATATTTTCTTTATGCTTAAATTGAACGGTAAATATTGTTGTTCTAATTCAAATATACTTCTTTCTTTTTTCTGGCATTGACATTTATCATTCAGCCATATTTGCTTATGCGTTATAGAACTGACTATATACTTATTGCCTTAAACATTCATTCACGGATCTAGCCTATTTCATTCACGCAAATAAATACAAACACGCCAATAAATACATTCGCACAATTAGCTCTAAAACCTAACGCGATTCATTCATACAAACTACCAGACCAACATTCATACAGTAGGGATGGAGGAGTACCCGATATTCCTCGCACCCCTATATACTTAACCTAATTATATTAGACCTAAAATATATTTACACTATATACATAAAAATATATACATATTATGTACAAATATGGTGTACTTGATATTCCAACCAATCCCGTAATACTTAACCTTAATCGCATACACTCACCTTTCATACTCAAGCACACAAACAGACATACTTTTACTAACCACAATCATAAAACCAAATAAACAAATATTCCGTTGGTAAGAGTTAAAAGTACATACTATTATAAAACAAAGTACATACAATTATAAACAAAGTAAATCTCCTTACTTAATAAGTTATTTTTAAAAGCTGTTTACAAATCTTTTATATTTATTTCCTAATAATTTCAACAATATATTTATAACATAAGTAAAAGTTTTCTTTTTCAACCATTTTGAGATAAGACCTTAAACTCGGAAACTCAGTTCAATGGAATGTTTTGATTGATTAGTCTATTAACTGTAATAATCTGTTAAAGCTGATTTTGGAGAATTTAATATTTGGTATTTCTAGTTACGTTAATCCATCAGCCTAACATTTTTATCTTTTTTTTTTTAATATTTTAAGTTGGATATATGGCTTGCATATCTCTAACCTAAAAAAAAAAAAAAATTTGGGGTAAATTCGATTGGTATTTAAAATAAAAAAAAAAATTAATTTGATCACTTTTGACCTGATTTAAACATTGCGATCCACAAATTTCGGCCATATAAAGCAAGATTACTTTGCGTTATATAATCAACCAATAAAACTTATGTAAGTTTATCTTACGATCCTATTCATCTATATAATAAAAGTACCACTTAAGATAATTCATTTTACAATCATTTACTGCCATGGAACAGAAAAGATGAAGCAATAAAATATTTAGATATATATTTAGATGGCCGATTAACCTTTAATTATCACATCAACGAAAAAATTGACAGAAGTTCACGCCAGATTAGCTTTCCTGAATAATCCAAGTCATTAACAGAAAATCCAGATAGAAACCTGAATGTATGTTGCTCTTAAATAAGTCTATCCTTCAGATCCTTACTCATCTAGGAAATCACCTAGGAAATTACAAAGACTACAGGTATTTCAAAATAAAATCCTGAGAATAGCAGTAAATACTCAGTGGTTCATACGAAACAGTCAACTCAATAGAGGACTTTGGGCTTCCAACAAGTCAGGAATTTATTTATGAAAAATTTATAAAATATCATTGTAGAAAGTCACGGTTCCCTCAAAGAGGTCGTTTTATTGAGGTTAGATTCTCCCATTGGTATAACTTTAAAGATAACTGAGTGAAAGGTAAGTTTGATGAACAATTGTCAATTATTAGTACATAACTTGCGGTAAGAGAAAGTCATGTGAGTGTTTCACACGGTATTTTTTTTATTAGTTCTGGCCGATTTCGAATTCTCATTCAGCGTTCACTGATGTACCAAAAACTTTAAACTGAAGTAAACTCTTCCACACGAACTTGATTAATCATGCAATGAATCAGAATTCGAAACAGGACAGTACTAAATAAAAATCGTAAAGAAGCAGTTTACGATAGATAAATTTCCGGATGTTATCCAACATTTCAGGATTTAACCACATAATCAACAAAAATTAGTAGATCTACAATTCAGATATCAAAATATCTTTTCTAAAGTCCATCGCAATTTCCTTGTTCAAATCTTGTTATTAATTAAAGTCGATTCCCCATGCTTAGTTCACTAAACGACTGAAGAAACTTTCATGACATCATTCATAGTTTGTATCACTTTAGCCCATTCTTCTTTGCACTGCATTTTTGAATTATTCAGTTATAAAAAAAAAATCATTAAATAAACAAATCATTAAATCATTAAATTAAAAAATAATTGTAAAATCTTAAAGTTCAAATCTAGTTTTACAATAATCATACAAAAGAAAATATATATATATACATGTGCACAATAAAGTGAACTAGAGCATGTCCAGTTTCTATCATTTCATGATGACGTCGCCACTTCAAAGGCGCCTCATCACTCTTAACAAACAACACAACAATAAAATTTGATAATATTTGAGATAAGTTCCAATTTGTTATTATAATTTTTTTTTTTCGTTAGAGTATTTTTTATTTTATTTTGGCATTTTTAGTTTTTCTTTTTTTTTTATCACCATTAAAGTAAACATCCGACCCAATCATGGTGATGGAATTTTTTTTTTTACATAATCATCATTTCAAAGGTGACAAGATCAATTTTTGTTCGAAAGTAACGCTCTAATTAGCGTGTTTTTTTCTTTAAAGAGTAAAAGTTTAATTTCAACTCTTTCTGCTATATAGTTGTGGGTTAGCCTAATTTGAAAATCGCCAAATGCTCGATTTTAATTATTTTTTGTGACTATCATTTTTTTTTTGTTTTAAAGCCATGAATGTCCAATTTTTTACGATTTTCTCAAAAATAGTCCGACCAATATCAATACCGGAAATGCATGTTTTGAGGTGAACAAAGTCTGAAAAATGGTTTTTAGAAAATGGTCTGTCGTGTGTGTGAATGTGTGATCAGCATAACTGAAAAAGGGAAAATCACAGCCAATTCAAATATAATATTTAATTCAAGAACTATCAAAGGACCCTAAAATAATGTGTTGATCAAAATCATTCAACCGTAGTACCTACCACACTTTACAGAATAGATATTTAAGTTTCTTACGATATTAATTATTTTCACCCATATCTGGATATAGACAATAAAGCTGCTCTGATTTTTTCCTGCTTCTCCACACCTTCCCTTTCCCTAACTGGGCGTAAATAGATTTTAAGTATTATTGAAAACATTTAATCCATACTTTAATTACGAAAATGTACTACGATACTCTGAAGACATTTAAAAGTAAGTAAAAAGTAAAAATCCACAAAAACCTACCAAAAAAAAATTGTCAAATTTATTAATTTTAATAAATTATCAATAATTATTTATCCATTGCACTTTTTATTGTAACCATGATTGGTTGTACTTCAACCTTTCAAAAATTTTAACATGAATTAATAAAGAATTTTTTTATAAAAACCTCTACCCCTCACTCACTCTCTAACGTTAATATATGATATAATACTCAAACTACGACAATAAAAAAAATAATAAACGTACATATAAAATGATTTATTATACAGGTAATAAAAATTGTTTACGATAACACTCGCTTTAAGAATTTTCCAATTAAAATAAATAAATTTCCCCGTAATTAATAATGAGATAATTACAAAAAAAAAAACGGGAAAAAAAAGAAGCTTTTTATATGAATCTATATATATAAAATTCCAGTTCGTATTACGTGAATAAAAATTATATACTTTATTGTATTAACCACTTGAAAATATTTACTAGAACAATTACGTCATTCTTTGCAGGTTTTTACCTTTAATTTGGCGTCAGAGTGCAGAATAATTTAATGTTATAAATTAATAAAGTAGCAATTCATTTATCCACTTAGTAATTTAGTCAGTTTCGGTTATGCCTGATTCAAGTTCTCCTTTTGGGCTTATGGAACTTTCTGATGCAACTTTCTTTTATTCCTGTTAGGAAATATTAAAAAGATGATACATTTTTTTTAAACTTCAAATTTCACTCATTTGTCCACTGATATATAAGGTAGTGAGGGGGAGGGACAATTTACCAATTTAACATTTTTTTCCCGCTATCCATGACTTCGGCCATTCTGCTAGTCTGCGTCGCGTGCCCCAGTCTAAAATTTTAGGCTGCATAAGATATTGATGTTGTTCTTTCAGTTGGATATTCCAAGCTAGCACGTGAAAAACAATCTCGGACGCGAACTTCACAACCCTACCCCACCCAGGAGTTAGAGAAGTGATTACATTGTAGTCCAGAAGAGCGCACCAATAAGACTGAACGAACCTCTGCATCAGTTGAAATTTAACCCTACAAATTCTGCACAATTATCTAAAATTCATTTATTTTTTTTTTTGTGTAAATAAGTTTTTTTTTTATTCCAAATAAACCGGATATGCTTCATATATTATGTGCAGTTAGCAAGGAAATTGTTATAGTTGTTTTTAGAGCAAAATTTATTCTGTGAAGTACCACTTCCGGTTAACCGATTTTCTTCAAATAGGGACTTCTAGCAATGTTTCGATCGTATATTAATAGTAAAAGGTACTCGTATAAGAGCCATAAATTATAATAATAATAAAAAAAAACCTATGGCGCAACAGCCCATTAAGGGCTAGCAAGACGGCAAGTTTTAATTAGACGGCCACACTTCCGTAGCCGTTTAGTTCCTGCCTTCGCTACCTGGTGCGCTACTGTAGCTTCCCACTTTTTTTCACGATGTTGGTTCAACACCGACTTTGCCATCACGGAAATCGAACCCAAAATGAAGTGGTACTATAGAGGAAAGCTTAACGTAACTGTTCCCAAAGGAATTAATCAAAAATCAATTTTCCTGCGAAAATATTTTGGTAGCAATATTTTGAGAAACAATATTGATAATGTGATCTTCCATGCATTCGCGTCTATTGTTATCCAAAACATTGAAGAACTTTCGGTTGAAACCGCGCAGGCTGCTTCCAAGTGAGTTATTAGCTTGATTACTAGATCAACACTGGATTTAGAATCAAGAGTGGATGGTTGTAGTGAAAACAAGCAGTAGAGGGGCAACTTGCAGTAGGCGGGGTTTAATTTTTCCCCCTATACATATGATTGGGCAGTTGGGTACAAGGTCTATGTCTCCCACCCACGTTGCCTTTTTGCCAATCATAAAATCTGTTTCTTTTTTCTGCAAAAACCGTTATTTTTTCGCTCTTCTTTTTTTACTTTCTCTTATTATTTTACTTTCTCTTACTCCTAGTAAGAGGAAGTATTGTAATCGTGTTAAATTTTCGATATCCAGTTTACACCGGAAACATCCGTTTTGAGGTCCCCTGAGTCCAAAAAAGTGGTTTTCAGCAAACTCTGTGTGTGTGTGTGTGTGTGTGTGTGTGTCAGTGTGTATGTGAACAGCACAGCTCAAAAACGAAGAACCGTAAACCGAAGAAAATTAGTAAACCGGAAGTGCGCTTTTTACCGGACAGTTTTTTCAGTTTTCGACGAATTTCATTAATTAAAATTTATCAATTATAATTTTGAGAACTGGAATAAGAGAAAGTTGTGTGAGTGTTTCACACCAGATTTCTTTTTTTTTAGTCTGAGTCCTTTTTTTTTTTTTATTCCATTTAGGTATCACCATGGCATCTGACAGTGGGTCATCTGTCAAAATTCCTCAACCGGAAATACCACTTTACTTGTTGGTTTCTTTTACTTTTTTGCGTTTTTCTTAAAAATGGCTCCGACGATTTTCTTTAAACTTGTTATATGAACTACATACACAAAGAGCTACAACTTTTATTTGAAATGTTTCTCTGGGAAAATTCATTTAAGGGCCGCTATGGGGAAGAGGTGGGTTAAGATTTTCATCTAAAGTGCTATTTTAGTTTATTAAACAATTCTCCCATGTAAACGAAATTATTTAGAATTGAATATGTTGTAGAAATTCCGAGTTTTAAAAAAATCGGATAACCGGAAGTGCGTTTACATTACCACTTTACTAAATGATTTTTTTTTCTTCACTTTTTCGCGATTTTCTCAAAAATGTTTCCGACGATTTTCTTGAAACTTCTTATATAAACTAAACATACAATGATCTACAACTTATATTTAAAACATTTCTCTGGGAAAATTCATTTAATGGCACTTTTGATGGAGGGGTAAGGTAATGTTTTTTTTCTAAAATGCTATCATAGTTGATTATACAATTCTATCATCCAAACAAAATTTATTAGAAATAAATGATGGCCAAAATTCTGAGTTTCAAGAAAATTAGTAAACCGGAAGTGCCCTTTTTTACCGAAAGTTTTTTTGAGTTTTCGACGAATTTCATTAAATTTTGGTACACAAACTGTAAAATTTGTCGATTATAATTTTGTGAACTGGAGTAAGAGAAAGTATTACGCGCAAGTTCGTAATAATTGTACACTTTTGATAATACGTAATACTAGTGCAATAGTTTAAGAGATAAATTTTTCCGAAAAAGTATTTCGAACAAGAATTGTAGATTTAGATGCAGTAGCGTTCCAATTTTAAAGAAAATCATAGATCTAATTTTCGATAAAAAAAAAAATTCACTCATCTGACTGCCCTTCTTCACAACTTTATTTAGTGGCCTTTAATGCCTGCCCATATGTAGCAGGACTGTACTTTGCAATAAAGAGACACTTTAGAGGAAAAGCTTAACACGTTGCATGTCTCTCTCTAGATCCACCCTAGAAATATATTTTCCTAGAATGAAAACTCTAGTGTGAAACGTTCACACAATCGTTCTCTTATTATAATATACAGACTTACAAAGGTTAAACTTTTTTCGAACTTGAGAGTAAGTAGTCTGTAACATTTTATTGAGGGAAGCATCCCCTCCCCCATAAAACTTCCGAAAAATCACTTTTCTTGGACCAAAATTACAAACAAAAGTAAAAGCTCTCTGTTTGTATAGTTAGTATCCTTCGAGTCCTCCCTCGCTAGGGCGTCCGCCCTTTCGTTACCAAGGAATCCCTCATGTCCCGGCACCCAGGCGAGTGTCAGCTTGTTCCCAGCACACACCTCGGTTAGGGCAGATAGGCAGTCCCACACCAGTCTTGAGACTATTTGGTGTGAGGAAAGTGCCTTCAGGGCTGCTTGACTATCGGAGTATATGGCCACTCTTCTACCCTCTAACCCTTGCCTTATAATCTCCTTAGCGCACAGTTGTGACACCAAAACTTCGGCCTGAAGTTGATAACTTTGATAAAAATTTGTTATTTATATTTCTGTAAACTGCAGTGAGAGAAAGTTGTGTGAGTGTTCTACATCAGATCTTTTTCGTACTCAAGGGACCTCAAAATATGTATTTTCGGTGAAAATTTGACACAATCGAAATACTTCCTCTTACTAGGAGGATCTTCCTCTAACTAGGGAGAAAATAAAAAAAAAAAAACTGCTCAAAATACATGGATTAAAAAAGGCAAAAAGTTGTCAAAAATTACTATATTTGCACATTTTTATGAAGAATTGTTTGTGGCAAAGTTGGAATGTAGATTTTTTTTAATTGAATCAACATAAAATTTAAAAAAAATAATTTTTATAAAATGAAAATTTAAAAAAAATTGTAAAAGTGCTACGGAAAATAGTAAATGAAACTGTATTCATATAAAAATAGTGTTGACTGATTATCACATTTTTGTCAAGAAAACCTTGGCCCGTTTTACACCATCTAACGCCTCCTAGATACTAAACAAAAAAGAAAATGTTTACAATCAACTTTTACCATATTTTGGGAGAAATCATTATTGTGTAGGCAATTCTCTGCGCTTAGAGGAATAGTTAATATTTGCAACAATACATCGTTAAATAAAATTAATATATGGAGAAGTAAATTCTCCAGTGAAGAAGATCACAAGTCCAGAATATTGTTACTGTTTTCTAAAAATAAACCTAAGGGAAGAAATGAGTTAAAACAAAACCAACAGAAACAAAGGAATAAATCACCCCATTGTAACAAAAACAAAAAATAATCTGACGTGAAACACTCACACAACTTTCAATTTAATGTAATTATTATAATTCTAATTGTCAATGCAAATTCTAATTTCGACCTTTGCCAACGGTTTAGTTGGCCTAAAAATATAGGAGGAGGGAATTATATTCAGTTTTTAGGGATAAGAATTAGTTGAATAGGACTACATTGTGTGCAAGCACCTTTGTCAGCTCTCAGAAAAACTATAGTTATATGCGAGAATATTGTCCGAAGCCAATTGTCTAGACAAGATAATTCCAGCATACATCAGTGATGTATTCTATAAAAATTGCACATCTAATTTATCGATTTTCTTCAACATTGTAATTGAAGTAGTACTTTAAGAGAAATTTGAAGTTTTAAGAAAATCACTGGAGCTTTTGTCCGGGAAAATTGCGAAGAAGTGGGGGGGGGGAGTCTTTAAAGTCACTCTTCCGGTTGATGCTTTTTGATTAAAACCGTCGTGTCTGATGCGACGGTGGTACCTAAATGGAGTAACAAAATTTTAGCTTGCAATTTTTCATTTTTGTGATATTTCGATTTAATAATAAATAACAACTTTCATTTATTTATTATTAACAACTTCAGAACAACATTATGTAAGAACATTATTTTGTAAGTACTTCCTTTGATAACACATAAACACTTCACAATGTTAACCCAACTTCACTTTATTTTCAAAATGCCGACATTATATGTACAACTTCAACAACCAAAAGACAATTCTATAATTAACCATATGATTTACTTATCTTCTTCATATGTACTAATTATTCGGTTTGTTCCAACACACAAATTGTAATCATTTCGGAACCGTTATCGAAATAGTTTTTATGGATTCTGTGCTCAGACGCTGACCTACCACCGGTTCGGTGAACGGTACCAAATTAAATGAGGATTGGAACGGTTTTGTTACTGAATCGATTTTAAAGCTCTGTGGATTTTAGAGTTCATATAACAGCTGTAACATGCGCTTGTCAGTTCCACTGATACTTGCTTTTAGCCGGATATCAAAATCACCGTTCTGAAACCGATTCACGAACGATTCTACTGACTACATGAGGTTGGAACACAAAAATTATCGTACCCTAAACGATAACCTTGCGGTGGGAACGCATTTTCTCTACTCCGCATGTGCGTAACCGTACCGTGAAGGGTTCTCTGATGTGTTGAAACAAACCTATTATTATGTTACCACCATCGCTAGCTGATAATTTCGTATCAATAGTCCAAACCTACAAATGTGGAAAAAATCTTAAAATTGTTTACTTAAAATATGTTTGAAACATTAAGATTTGATAAATTCTATTCAGGTCCTCAAAAATAAGAATCTCCATCAAAAACTCAATTTCATTCACGGTATTACGTCGTGCAAATTTTATTTGTTAGAAGTTCTGATATACTGTGGGAACATACCGGACAAACCTATTTACTTTCAAAATATAATCAAAGCATTTGTTAGAGGATCAACAGTATAAGGTATTCACAAGAGTCTAAGTGTTAGGCCGGCTTCCTCAAAATAAAATTCCAGATCTATCCTGGTGAGAAAAACATCGCCTTCAAAATGAATACTGGGAACTGATTAACTAGCTGTAAAGCTATATAGTTAAACATATTAGGTAAGAGCATTAGACACTTGTTCCACCTTGCCAGAAATTACCTTGAAAATTTACAGATGCAAAATTAACTTGAACATTGGCAAAAGAAGTCACTTTAACAGAGAAAAGCCTTGCTAAGCCTAGGCGTATATTTAAAAAAAAGAAAAAAAAAGTGCTAGGTGCATCACATGGAATTTTGCCCCACCAAATGTCGAATTAAAATAAATACATAATTAATTAGATTAATAATTAGAAAATTCCGGTATTTCAACAGACCAGCACATCATTCTCTGGAAAAACCACAAATAATTAATGAAAAATTACTCAACCTTAGAAAGAAAAAAGAAGAAAAAAACTGGAATATATACATACATACATAATGTTGTATACATATTTTAAAAAAACAATACCCATTTATCGCGAAAAGTATGTGACATAAAACCTATAATTAAATTCTTTATCAATTAATCCATTCAGATGGAAAACGGTAGGGCAATTACTCTGTATTTATATCGCTGATACTGTTAGTTTAAATGTATACTAGAAAATTATATTACTAATGAATAAAATCTCATTAATAAAACTAATTTAAATTCCTTCCATTTCTTGATCTTTAAAAAAAAAAAAAAAAATAGAATTAATTACATCTCAATAACACATGATAACATTCAAGATAATATAATAAAATGTGGTAAAAAATTAATTAACAGACTATGAAATTCAAATTAATTTAACATTATTAATAAAATTATAAATGATTATAATTATAAAAAAAGAAATAAAGAAATATAGAATATAATTATTGAATTATTATTTTCAACTATTATTTAATATTGTAGTCTTAAATGGAAATAAGCTAAGAACATTAGGAAACCTTTTAAAATAACGTTTTGGAATATCTATTTAAAAACATTTCTCTTGACTGGCTGTTGTCTGTTGGAAAATAATAATGTATGTCATAGAACCAAGGGAAATACATGGATATTTATCTATAGAATTAAACCAAAATATATGGTTAATATTTATGGTAATTTTCATGGTACTTATGGTTATAATTTGTACGAAATTACAGATATTATTGCCGGTCGCTAAATGTTACTTTTCATCGTTTCTCAAATCTGTTGTGAAATACTCGCACGAATTTCTCAATATATATTGAATTAGTTTATTCTAACATAAATAGTGAATTGGAGTGGAGGCAAGTATCTACCCAGGCAGGTATAAAA
>JAAEAF010004247.1:10301-63137 GCA_011037195.1 Triatoma infestans
CACATTTCATCACATCTAATACACCACACCACATTTCATCACATCTAATACACCACACCACATTTCATCACATCTAATACACCACACCGCATTTCATCACATCTAATACACCACATCACATTTCGTCACATCTAATACACCACACCACATTTCATCACATCTAATACACCACACCACATTTCATCACATCTAATACACCACACCATATTTCATCACATCTATCCACAATATGGTATTCAAAGTTAAAGAATATTTATCAGTTACAAGTAAGTAGATTGCAGTGATAAGAAAAAGTAGCGTGCGTCTTATTCTCCAGATTTTTGTTTTATTGTGACAGCAAGCATTGTGATCGTGTCAAAGTTTCTAAATTGAATTTTCACCGCAAAATTGAGCTCTGTGCAGGAAGTGCATATATCTGCTTTGAGTACAAAAAAAGAAGTTTTTAGCGAGTGGTTGTTTGTGTGTGTGTGTGTGTGTGTTTTATATATCCACACACCACTGTGAACAAAATATCTCATAAACTTGGCAACAAGCTCCAACTTGGTATACCGGTAAGTACCACCACCGCGTCTCACACCAACGTTTAGGTCTAAATCTACCAACCGGATTGAATGTGACACTTTATTGAATGTTTTTCAGTTTTTCGCGACTTTCTGGAAAATGCTCCAATAATTTTGTCTAAACTTCACATGTAATACACCACACCACATTTCATCACATCAAATACACCATACCACATTTCATCACATCTAATACACCACACCACATTTCACACATTTCATCACATCTAATACACCACACCGCATTTCATCACATCTAATACACCACATCACATTTCGTCACATCTAATACACCACACCACATTTCATCACATCTAATACACCACACCACATTTCATCACATCTAATACACCACACCACATTTCATCACATCTATCCACAATATGGTATTCAAAGTTAAAGAATATTTATCAGTTACAAGTAAGTAGATTGCAGTGATAAGAAAAAGTAGCGTGCGTCTTATTCTCCAGATTTTTGTTTTATTGTGACAGCAAGCATTGTGTTCGTGTCAAAGTTTCTAAATTGAATTTTCACCGCAAAATTGAGCTCTGTGCAGGAAGTGCATATATCTGCTTTGAGTACAAAAAAAGAAGTTTTTAGCGAGTGGTTGTTTGTGTGTGTGTGTGTGTGTGTGTGTTTTATATATCCACACACCACTGTGAACAAAATATCTCATAAACTTGGCAACAAGCTCCAACTTGGTATACCGGTAAGTACCACCACCGCGTCTCACACCAACGTTTAGGTCTAAATCTACCAACCGGATTGAATGTGACACTTTATTGAATGTTTTTCAGTTTTTCGCGACTTTCTGGAAAATGCTCCAATAATTTTGTCTAAACTTCACATGTAATACACCACACCACATTTCATCACATCAAATACACCACACCACATTTCATCACATCTAATACACCACACCACATTTTACACATTTCATCACATCTAATACACCACACCACATTTCATCACATCTAATACACCACACCGCATTTCATCACATCTAATACACCACATCACATTTCGTCACATCTAATACACCACACCACATTTCATCACATCTAATACACCACACCACATTTCATCACATCTAATACACCACACCACATTTCATCACATCTAATACACCACACCGCATTTCATCACATCTAATACACCACATCACATTTCGTCACATCTAATACACCACACCACATTTCATCACATCTAATACACCACACCACATTTCACACATTTCATCACATCTAAGACACCACACACATTTCATCACATATAATACACAACACCACATTTCGTACATATAATTACACCACCACCACATTCATCACAGCTAATACACAAACACCGCATTTACACATCTCTACACCACACCACATTTCGTCACACTAAATACACCACAACAACATTTCGTCACATCGAATACACCACACGCATGTCATCACATCTAAACACCACACCGCATTCATCACATCTAATTACACCACATCACATTTCGTCACATTCTAATACACCACACACATTCTCGCACGTTCTAATACACCACACCGCAATTCATCCATCTAATACACCACACAAAACTTTCGTCACATCAAATTACCCACACCACATTTCGTCACATCTAATACACCACACCCCACAGTTCATCAACATCTAATAACACACCACATTTCGTCACAAATTTGCAAATACTCCACACCAACATTTCATCAAATCTAATACACCACACGCATTTCATCACATCTAATAACCCACACCGCCATTTCATCACATATATACACCACACAACATTTCACACATCTAATACACCACACCACATTCATCACTAAATACACCACCCGCATTATTCAAAATCTAATACACCACACCGCATTTCCCAAAATCACATCTAATTACACCACACCGAATTTCATCACATCTAATACCACCACACCACAATTTCGTAACATCTAATACACAACACCACATTTCGTCACATTAATTAAAAACACCGCATTTCATCAATCTAATACACCACACCGCATTTCATCACATCTAATACACCACATCACATTTCGTCACATCTAATACACCACACCACATTTCATCACATCTAATACACCACACCACATTTCACACATTTCATCACATCTAATACACCACACCGCATTTCATCACATCTAATACACCACATCACATTTCGTCACATCTAATACACCACACCACATTTCATCACATCTAATACACCACACCACATTTCATCACATCTAATACACCACACCACATTTCATCACATCTAATACACCACACCGCATTTCATCACATCTAATACACCACATCACATTTCGTCACATCTAATACACCACACCACATTTCATCACATCTAATACACCACACCACATTTCATCACATCTAATACACCACATCACATTTCGTCACATCTAATACACCACACCACATTTCATCACATCTAATACACCACACCACATTTCATCACATCTATCCACAATATGGTATTCAAAGTTAAAGAATATTTATCAGTTACAAGTAAGTAGATTGCAGTGATAAGAAAAAGTAGCGTGCGTCTTATTCTCCAGATTTTTGTTTTATTGTGACAGCAAGCATTGTGTTCGTGTCAAAGTTTCTAAATTGAATTTTCACCGCAAAATTGAGCTCTGTGCAGGAAGTGCATATTCTGTTTTGAGTACAAAAAAAGAAGTTTTTAGCGAGTGGTTGTTTGTGTGTGTGTGTGTGTGTGTGTGTTTTATATATCCACACACCACTGTGAACAAAATATCTCATAAACTTGGCAACAAGCTCCAACTTGGTATACCGGTAAGTACCACCACCGCGTCTCACACCAACGTTTAGGTCTAAATCTACCAACCGGATTGAATGTGACACTTTATTGAATGTTTTTCAGTTTTTCGCGACTTTCTGGAAAATGCTCCAATAATTTTGTCTAAACTTCGTATCATTCTCATTTGCAACATTTTACCAGGAAAATTGTTTTTTGGAGGTTGGTGGGGGAGAGCCGCACCCGCACACTTTCCTGTAAAGTAACACACCACTGTTATCTTAATTATATACGTTATACATACTATATATATGTGATATATATATTATATATGTAATTTTCCTGAAAAATGTTTCAGACAAAAGTGAGGCATGTATATAATAGATAGTATACGAAGTTTAAAGAAAATCGTAAAGAACTGAAAAATTGTCAGTAAAGTCGCACTTCCGGTTTTAGAATTTTTGCCGCAGCCTCATTTTCAGTTGCGGTGGTGATACCTGACCGTAATATTAAATTTGAGCTATCTGCGATTTTCGTTTTTGAGATATTTTGTTCACACTCATCAATAATCGCTAAAAACATTTTTTGTTCCTACTTAATGCACCACAAAACAAGTATTTCCGGTGTAAACTCAATTCCGAAAATTGGACATGAATACATGATCACAATACTTTCTCTTACGAAATAAGAGGAAGTAAAAATTGCTTGAATAAAATTGTCGCAGTGGTCCTTATTAAAGTAGCTATAGAAATAAAAATAGTAATATAAAAATAGTAAGCTATAAAATTATAGTAGCTATGGTAAAGTTATCATGACCAATGGGCGTGAATTTATGAGAGTATTTTAGAAACATACTACGTTGCAGTTGCAGGTAGAACAAAGAGGTCGTTAGTGTGGAACGAATACATGATCTTAGAAGCACACCAATTATGCATGTCATGTGATGATGTGGTTAGTGAAAGAAGTAAGATCTAAATGATTTTAATTATTTATTTATATATTTATTGCTTATAGGTTTAGAAACTTTTGCTTATTGACAAGTGATGTTTTGGTGGCATTCCGCCTGCTGAGTCGGCTAATTATCTACCTTATTGCATTATTAAATACTTTTTATTTGCTAAAAGTGGTGAAATATTTTTCATGTAGAGCTGGGGAGCTTTTGGATCACCAGCTAGTCGAATCTTTTTTTTAATAACATGATATAGAAACTTAAAATTTTAGTATGAAACACTCACAACTTTCTCTTACTCCATTTTGCAATTTAATCAAGAATTTATCTTTAAAATTGCAGCGTTACAATGTTTAGTTGACTGGCCTTAAAGACGTGGTGGGCATTTCACTTATTTACCAAGCGGCCTTGTGTGGAGAGCTCTATGTTAAAATGAACAAGCTTGTGCACATTTAAATTTTAACTAACTGACATCCCTCCAATACCTCTCTAAATCAATTTTTTCAGAAAAACATTTGAAATAAAAGTAATACGTTTCTATTTATGTAGCAAGCAATCCAAGTTTAAAGAAAATCGTTGTAAATGCTCTCGAGGAAATTCCAAAAACCTAATCTGTAAATTAGCACTTTCGGTCTACCGATTTTCTTAAAAGTCAGAATTTTTGTAAGGTATGAAATTCTAGTTAATATTTTATAGATGATAGAACTGTATAATAAACTAAACTAGCGCTTTATAGCAAAACATAATCAATCCCTCTCCTAAAAACTGCCTTAAATCCAGAGAAATTTTTCAAATATAGGTTGTATCTGTTATATGGGTAGTTTATATTATTGGTTTAAACAAAATCGTTCAAGCCATTTTCGAAAGTGAAAAAAAAAAAGTGTTACTTATGTTGACCGATTTCGATCAGAACCTTTTGCCAGGTCCCTGCAGCTAAAAGTAAATATCAAGTTGCAAGTTTCTACAATTTTCCGTTTTGAGTATGCTGACCACACATACACTAGCAGAAGTTATGCTGACTATATTACTGCTTACACTAGCAGTAAGTGAAAGTAATAGGTATATACATACATACAACATTATCATACAGCTTCATTAGCTTTTTCTTCATGCTTCCTTACATTAGCTACAGATTTTTGTGACATTCTATTCATTTATTCGAGAAAGCCACCACGGATTGGATTTTTGACAACAAATCAACGTGTGTATATAATTGTGTCAAGCAAATTTTATTTTTTACTTTTTAATAAAGAATGATATTTTAGTTTGTATTCATTATTTTTTATTAATTTTATTTTTTTTTGTTCTTTCATCTCTTTTTTTATCCAACTTTTCTTAGAATATGACCGGCAACAGTAGAGGGAATCCCACGTGAATAGAAATGGGTATTCAAACAGTGGAAAAGAGAAATGGACGCTTAAGTGATATTGGGGAAAATAATAGTGTAGCAAATGGAATACAGAAGTAATGATTTGGGTCCATTTCATGTAATTGTGGAGAGTTTGAATGAAGATAAAATGGGTATATCCAGGATCCACCCCATGTCCCAATTGGTAAGCTTGTGGTGTTTAAATAACTTATACGGTTAAAGTTTATTGATAATAGTTACCACACTAAAATATACATATAAAAACATGATACATAAAACTACATTGAATAATGGCCATGAAATGAAAAAGATATATTTCAAGCTTGAGTGTAAGAACTGGCAGCGAAGGTACTGCGTTTTTTAGTAACCTGTCACGAACCGGTGAAGGTAGGTTAACTCTAAACAGGGCCGCCACATACTCCCTCCCCAGTGACCTCAAGATATTTCTTGGGGAACGAAACTCGACGTCCTGATCGGGTAGTTTGAGGTGGTGGTTGATCTTGATGGCTTGTTTGAGTAGTGTTCTGTTTGGTGCTGGATGGTATTAGAGTGTCCTCAGAAGCTGCCTCAGGTTCGTGGAGTAGGAAAGCCGGCTTAAGTCGGTCAATGGAGATCTTGGGCGTTTCCTTAATCATTTGGATCTTGAAGTGTTTGTCGGTGCGTGATAAAACCCTAAAGGTCCGTCATAGACCGGTTGTAAAGGGGTTCTATGAGCATCCCTTCTGTCGAAAACGTGAGTGGCACTCTTTAATTCGTGGGTGCACGAAAAAGGGTTTCACTGAGTGATGGTTTGTAAGCATTGGTTTTAGCTGTGCTACGCTTTCTTTTAAACATGTGACGAATGATGGTCCGTCAGTCTTTTTTGCTGTATCGTCAAAGAAATCGGAAGGAAGGCGTACACCTTCTCCGTAAACTACTTCAGCTACTGTAGTGTTGAACTCAGGTATTATATAGCTTCGCAGGCCGAGGAGTACCAATGGAAGCTTCCAATCCAGTCGTTTGAGAGGTGAGCCTTCAACGACTCCTTTAGATAGTGCAAAAGAGTTTCTATTATTAAATAACACCTCAATTCCAATCAGAAAGTACGCCTCAAATAAATTTTACAAGGTTTACAAAAAGGTCTAAAGAAATCTGCCCTTTAAATTATGATCAGAAAAAAAAAATGATGCACTTTTTGTAAAAGGAATCGGAAAAAATATCCCAATTAAGTAGACTAGTTCCTACTAATAAGATTTTCTTCAAATTTGGAATTCTATCAATGCTTCTAATGTTATTGATATTACACAGATGGCAAAACTTACATATACTGTTCCCCCCAGAACCCCCCCAAAAAATCAATTTTACCGGAGAAATGTTTCAAATAAAAGTGATAGGTATTTGCGTCTGCACTTAGTATCGGAAATTTCCGAAAATTTAAAGAAAATTATTGGAGCCGTTTACAAGAAATCAGCAGGTATTCAGGGTTTTTGGTGCGCTCTAATGGGCTACAATACAATCACTTGTCTACCGGCCAAGATTAGTAGGTAGGTACTTATAATCAATATATTTTTATTAGGATAAATATGTAAAATTTGAGTTTAAAGAAAATTTATCACTTTATATATAAGCATAAATAATAGGAGTAAGAGAAAGTCGTGAGAGTGTTTCATACCAGATTTTTCTTTATGATTTTCGCCTTTTTCCTGAAAATTGCCATTAATATTTTTCTTCAAATTTCGCATACAGACTATATTAAATATTAGATTCCCTACACATATAGGCCTATCAATCATACCCGAAAAAGTTTTCCAAGAAAATTTATTTTAGATGTCTGTGTACGCGCTGAGATGTTAGTTTCCCTCAGTGCCACCAGTGCAATTAAGTTGCACCATCTGGTGGGCGTTTAGGCAACTAAACAGTTCAATAGAATTTAACTTTAAGAAAATTCGTCAGGCAGAACAATAGAATTACAGTAAGAAGTAGGAGAAAGACATTTGGTTGGTTCTTTCCAAATGTTTGTATTTCATGATCTTTTCCATTCTTTTCAAATATCCAGAGAATGTAATATTTAATTTGTGAACTAATACCATTGACTTAAATTTCAGAAGACATGGTTTGTCCCCAATTTGATGGTGCTTACACTAGCCCATATGATTTTCATGAGCGAACAACGAACCCTCAACATCTTGCTAGGGAAAAATGTAAGTACTTTACTGCATTAGTTCACCACTCAAAACTATGCTTAGATGGTGTAAAAGGAGTGGCTATAAAGTTAACGCAGCACGACCTAAAAGATATATTGTGGATAAAACTTTACTCAGAATAAATGAAAAAATGAGACATTCTGCTCTGATGTCGATCCCCAGAGGGCAGATGAAACGCTATAAAACCCCTAGAAAGGTAAGCTGCAGGCATGAAGAGGCAAAGAGGTGTATCTAGAGAAAATGTCGCATCCAAAAACAGTCTGGTAAACAGAATCACTCTGAGACACAAAAATACGCAATGAACAAGCGTTCAAAAAAATGACACAAAGAATGACCTTTTTGGCCCTTCTGGTTGAAAACGCGTCAGAGATTTGTTACAAAACGACGTCTCGCCCATATTGCAATAAGCTTCTTTACAGAAGAGTTGACTTGACTGCAATTGATTTAGCAATTAAATCAACACTATCATGAGCAATATGAATTATTACCTATTGCAATATAAACGAAACTTCGGTTTAAAAAACCACTGACGCGGTCTCAAACCAAAGACCAAAATGTTTCGCACAGAAAGAACCATTTTGTAATGGCAATTAGGTGCTCCTCTTCCCTTAGGTCCCTCTTAAACAAAGGAACATTTAGTAATGTACATGGAAGGATGTATTGCGAGCTTCTGTCTCACATTAACTGTGGCAAGTAAAAAATTACAGTATCGAGAAAATTGTTGCCGGATGATGCATGTTCAAATAATATAGTGCCTTCTGCGTACCGGCAACTTTTATTTTTGGCGATAAACAGTTTGATCTCTAAGAAATTACTTTTCATCCCTGGTAAGCGCTCACTAGCCCTGTATAGAATGTGATAGTGAAGAAAGTAGTGCTTTTATATTATACAGAAGACAGTAAACTAAAATAGCACTATAAATGAAAGCATGACCTCACCCCTCATCCAAAACCCACCTTAAATGAATTTCCCCGGAAAATGTTTCTAATAAGAGTTGTATCTCTTTATATGTGTAGTACCTATAGTATGAAGTTTCAAAAAATTCGTTGGAGCCGTTTTCGAGAGTATCGCAAAAAACTGAAAAAACCCAGTAGTCGTGTTACTTGTGGTTGACCGGTTTTGACCAAAACCTTATTGTCAGATTTCCAAACGAACTTGAACGAAATGTAAAGTTTGAACTTTCTACAATTTTCCGTTTTTGAAATATGCTGCTTTCACCCACACAGACCAATTTCTGAAAAAAAGTTTTTCGGATTCACGGGACCTTAAAACATGTATTTTGCAATACTTTTTTTATAAAAGTAAGAGAAAATAAAAATGAATCACTGATGCAAGAGTTCGTTTTTTATAAATTCAACATTTATTTTCTCCAACACCATGACTTCGGCTAATCAGCCATTCTACGTCCGCGGCCCAGTATTACAGGCTGCGCTGGCGACTGATGTTGTTCGTTTAGTTGGATACCCAGGGAGCACGTGAGAACGTAAACAACTTTCCCCCCATATAAATACAACTAATGAATTTCATTAGCCATATTTTTAAATTATAATACTAAGTTCAATGAAAGAAGGTTATACATTACTTTGCGTGGAACCATGTTCTGCGCCTCAATAATATGATGGTTACTTCAATACTTGGATGGCCAACGCTTGAAACCATCGTTTGAGGGCAGTGTGAAGATTCGCTTGAGGATGGTATGAAACAAAAAATAACATGGTCTTTACCACAGTATTATATTTATAAGATTTAAATTAATTAACAATTATAATGAAGTGTTTAAAATGTATTAGATGTGACAGGTGATGTCTCAGGATGGCTGTTTGGCGAATCCCATATTCGTCCTTTTTCATTTGTAAGGGATGCGAGCTTAGTGGAGTTGTTTCTGCGAGACCACCAACGCCAGATGGCAAAACGTTAGTAATACTGCATTCATTTTTTGATATTTTTGATGGCAGTATTGAGTGTGAGTGTGTGAGTTGAACTTATGTATGCTTTCTCTTATTTCATAGTGTATAAATAACCTGTATATATTGTATGCATGTACTGTGTATAAATTAGCTAAAAATAAACTTTACATAATAGCTAGTTATATAAGTAGATAGTCGTTGTGGTTGGTTCCACAGAGCTGGAAAACATCAGAGATACTTTTCATGATAGCCTGCTTCTTTTTGTGGTCATTGACCGTTTTCGGGCGTTCGCCCATCATCAGCATGTTTTTGACAAAACAGTGTGATAACATAGACCACAGATCAAATTTAGTTGATACACTCTGTGAGTAGTGGGTATTCCTGCGTTCTGGGTCAGTTTTTTTTTGAGCCCAGGCACTTACCAACTCGTCGCCCGATGGCAGGGGTTTGGTGCGCGGCCATCGAATTTTGACGAGACCCCTATGTGATTTTTAACCTAGGATAAAAAAATTTTTTGAGCCGCGAGATGGCAAGCGAGACATGCGGCTACGTTATATACTATTTAGCTTACAATTTTTAAGGACTAAAAAAAATTTTTGAGCCGCGAGATGGCATGCGAGACATGCGGCTACGTTTTATAATATTTAGCTTACAATTTTTAAGAACTAAAAAAATTTTTTGAGCCGTGAGATGACATCCAAGTCGAGGGCTAAGATTTTATAATATTTAGCTTAACACATTCTAAGGACTGTAATATTGTTTTTGAGCCGTGAGATGACATACAAGACTAGGGTCAAATATATTATCATCCAATACGATGAACAAATACTTTGTGTTTTTTATGTTTATGTATTTGTTCATATAGGTAAGAAACGAAGGTTACTATACTTTCGGCGAAGCAGTTTCAGCAACCCCCACCACTCCTACCCACTCGAGGACAGCCGAAGCTAAGCCGAGAATTGCCGAACATTCCTTATTTTTCATTAAATACACATTACACAATCATTTGTAATTAAGTGTTAATCGGTCGCCGAAGGAGACAACATGGGCCCTCACAAAGTGTTTAGTGTTACTCAGCTCTATGGAAGAAAAGTAAAACCTACTAACGAACGATTTGGACTGTGGTTATTATTAGAAAACTTGGACAACTTAACTACAAATATTGGCGATATTAATTATACCGAGGGTGAGCAGTTACTAGAAGGTTGTAATTTTAATTTACTTGTTCCAATTACAGACCCGTTCTGCGACAACATAATGCTTGTTAAAATATGTGCCTCTAGGAGACTGTTTATCCCTATTGGAAAGTAGCAAACATTATTTCCGTAAAGCTCCAATGTATTCTGTTTCTTTTGCAAAGATGTGGACAAGGCTAACAGACACTCTACAAAGCAGTTGTTGTCTTCTATTTAATAATTTGTTACATTATGTATATTGGGTGAATAAGAACACAAAGAAAGTTGACTGGTATACAGTTAAACCTACCAGAAAATACCAAGGACAGAGAAAAAATGATAAATTATGTTGTTTCGGCATTTAGTTTTAACTCTCTACCAATTAACTATATAGAGGTTGCGGAAGATTCTAGAAACAAAGATATTATAAAGATTGTGCAAAAATGTTACATTAAAGTAGGGGAAACGTATTTCTCAAAAACTGGAACACTGTTTTCTACCATACCAGAAAGTATAGATATCGAAAAATCAGGACTGGTCTCTACAAATAATGTAATTCCTTATGTCTTACGGAAGAGAGTTAACATAACCAACAGGCTTTTGCCATATGCAGTAAAAGAAATAGAACCCTCATCTCTAATATATGTATTATCTACAAAGAAACGACAGCTAGAACTAGAAGAGGTGGATTTAAAAAGAAGGAAGATAGATTATACACAGAAAACTACATCACTTAAAGAGGAATACAAGCAACTGGTGGAGAAAGATAACGAGTTGATCGAATTTAAAAATAGGTTAATAAACCACTTTAAAACACATTGGAAGAATCTGGACACAGCTGGTGTGTACAATGTTACTGCGTTTACCGTAAACAATAAAGGAACTTTTACTTATGTTGGAGTCCTTGCAGAGAAAGAAGGGTGTAAGAACGTATACTTTCTAAAAGGGTACCACAAAAATATATTTATAAATGCCTATTCTAATAAAGAAAAACTTATAAAAGATGGTTACATTACAATACCAAAAAATGGGTTGGATATAATTTCCTCACCCAACGAGCAACCATTTTTAACATTTACTACGAATGGTGTAACAACTTACAAAGGAAACTCGTTTGCCAATATAGAGAAGATGGAATTTTGCACAGACATGTGGAAAAATATGCAAGACCCCGCTTTTACACAAGAGGAGATGGAGACGTTTAACGATATTACTATGCAAGAAATAAAAGGTCAAGTTAAAGTTTCTGAGTGCTAACGACTAGAAGAGTTGTCGGAGGGAACAGAATTAGTAATTATAGGCCTTAAACAAATTACACATAGAAATAAAATTCGATATATACTACAATTCGAAAATATAGGGACATTGTACATATCCAATTATTGGTTAGAAAAAGAAATACAAGACTTAGCATAGATTAAAACTATAAAATAAAAATTAAATTAGATAAGTTAAAACATACTGCAAGTAGGCATAAGGAAAGATTTGTATTTTGTGTGTAAATATAAATAAAATTTGTTACGATAGTCTAAGTATTATAATTTCTGTATATACATTACATATAAAAATGTCTTACTTTATAAAGTAAAAAAAAAAAAAAAATAGGATATGACAATAAAGATTTGTTAGATAAAATTAATAGTATGTAAGTTTCTTCCTCAATCCCTCCGCTTAGTAGTGTTGTAATTCTTTTATCCCTACCCCACACACACACACACACACACCCTCACTCACACATAGGAATAGGGTAAGAAGAGGCGAATGCTGCTTAATTTTAGTTTATTATTAACAAACATAAATTTTATTACTCTTTCATGGTTATCAGCCGATGGATTTCAAGCAAACATACAAACATAATCTTTAACCTCAAACAAAGGAAAACAATATCTTCTTGTTACAACTACACGTAATATCTTACTGGACTAACTTACACACTAACAATTATGTACAACTTAACAACTAAACCAATAATTATAACTTACACACTAAACAATTATTTACAACACCCTAACCCACGGTCTTAGAAGTTAGCGGGTCACTCTGGCAATATAGATGGGTCAGTTATTTGCGCCACAGGGTACACAAAAGCTCACCTCAATACTTTTGAATAAGTTGACTGCTAGTTAACTCACACTGGTTTCTCCTTAGCTTTTGCCCTAGGCTCGGCTGCCCTACTACTGACCCATCTCTCATCTGCCAGCGGTTCCCCACTCCACTATTCACCTAGCCACGCCCATAAGCTGGCTTGCATTCCCTTCTTCTCTTCACTAGCCCTTACAATATTCCTCCTTTTTCAAAAGTGGAGATTACTCTTTTGACAGCATCAATCTCCACTTTCGAAAGTGTGCTGACGAAGTGCTCCACGATGAACTTTGGAATACCTCCACACGAACTATCCTCTTCTTCTTCTTCCTCCTCCTCTTCCTCTTCTTCTTGACACTTCCTCAGTCATCCTTGTCCATTACTGGGTCGCGTTGGCTGAGCTGGTTCTCCCAGATAGGCTGTGCTCCCTTCTGCTTCCAAATAGGTAGTTGTAGAGAGTCTAGTAGTGAACTCGTTACTTCTCTCTCTAGCATTCCATGTGTGAGGTGAGTCGGGCTGCCCTTGCGTGCCTAGGGTCAAAGTTTGTACTGACCCTGCCAGGACCCTTTGTATAGTACCTCGTCCCCTCCCCTTACGTTATTCCTATTTATTGGTCCCTACCTTTTGCTTGCCTGATCACCTTTCCCTTCCCGACATCTATTTTTGTTTATTATTATTATTATTATTTTCTTTCCCAGCATTCTCCTATATATTTTTTCTTATTAAAGGAATTTCCTTTGGGGTGGAGGAGGAGGGGTTGAACTCACACCCATACACACAAGCACCCACTTATTCCTCCCTCTGGGGTTCAGCACGCCTCCTCGGTCGACGATTTACGTAATCAATCGGTGGACTCGATGGGGAGCAAGGGTTAGAGGTAGGGCTCTCGCCTACAAGTAGTTCCCGTCTGGTACGTCTTAACTGATATGGGGACCGGGGAGATTTCACAGCCTCGGTTTCCTCGGTTTCCGAAGGACGCCAGGACGGGTCAGTCGCTTCTTTGGGTTCCTCTTCGGAATCCAATTCCCCCTCGGCTGAATGATCAACATTTTGGGGTTCGGGTAAATAGTCACCACCCATGGAATGGGAGGAATCGTCGCCTTCCCGATCATCCTGCTCCGGATTGGGGTCGTTGGTTCTAAAGTCTCCCATACAGCTCACCTCCGTGTCAGACTTGGAGTACTCTTGCACGGACATCGGATCACCATGGGTGTCCTGTTCTGGTTCCGCTACCGCCTTCAAGCGGTTTATGTGGACCACATATCGACCACCTGTAGCCAGTTGGATCTCATAGTCGCACGCAGAAATCCGGGCGGAGATAACGTGGGGGCCAGTCCACGGACGGCGGAATTTTTTCGCATGGTGCTTGGGCAGAGCCGGTTCCAGCAGATACACCTGCTGCCCCACCCGAAACTCACGCCAGGACTTACCACGGTCATGGCAGCGTGTCCATCCCTTTCTGGCCTGCTCTTCGGCCTCTTGGGCATATGTGTAAGCGTTGGCCAACTTATCTTGGAGTTCTTTTACGTATTGTTCCCGATTCGTGGTTCCCTCTTGCAAAACGTACGGGCAATCGAACGGGATTTCGAAATCTCGGCCGTAGAGCATGTAATGCGGAGTATAACCCGTTGACGAGTGTACTGTTGACCGGTATGCCATGAGGGCATACGGGAGCCATCGATCCCAATCACGACCGTCTCGACGCACATACTGAGCTAACGCATCCACAAGCGTCCGATGCATGCGTTCGATCATGCCGTTGCTCTGTGGGTGAAACGCCGTGGTTTGCAGTTTCTTAACGTGTAGTAACTGACAGACCGACTTGAACAGTTTTGAAAGAAAGTTCGTACCCCTATCTGTCAAGACTTTCTGCGGAGTACCATGACGTAGTATTATCTCTCTCACAAAAGCTCCGGCAGTCTCCTCGGCAGTCTGGCCCCTCATAGGGACAGCCTCCGCGTACCTAGTAAACTGGTCAATCATTGTCAGGAGATAACGATTTCCACTACTACTAGAGGGGAACTCCACTATATCCAGCGAGACTATATCCAATGGAGCAGTCGCTCTAATCACCTCACCTAGTGGTACGGTTAAACCCTTTGGCGTTTTTCGGGCATTGCAAGGGTGGCAGCCTTTAACGTACCTTTCAACATCCCGTTCCGCTTCAGGCCAATAAAAATGTTCTTTGACCCGGGACAGGGTTCGTTGGATACCTGGGTGGCCGGACCAGGGAGTATCATGCAACAGCTTGATTACATAATTTCTGAACTTAATAGGGACCATCACCTTCCACGCTGTTGGGTCTCTTTGTCCGTCTGTCCAGTACCAAAGTCCTGAAGTTCCTAAGGCCACCTTACCAGGGGACGCCTCTCGGCAATGGTTACACCATTCGTCCTTTAGCTGCTCCCGCTCCCAACGGCTTAGCTCTACCCCGCTATCGTTGGGCTCCCTCTCTTCACCAGTACCCATTGCGGCCGCCACCGCTCGACTGAGCCCATCAGCATTCAGGTGCTTAGAGCCGGGCCGATGGGCAACGTCGTAATTGAATTCCTCCAGGCGTAACGCCCAACGAGTCAACTTGGCAGATGGGTCTTTCAGCCGGATCATCCACTTCAAGGCAGCATGGTCAGTAATCAATGTGAATTTTCGACCCAGGAGGTAACAGCGGAATTGGCTGGTCGCCCACACTACCGCGAGCAGCTCCCTTTCTGTAGCAGAATAATTTTGTTCGGCTCGATTTAATTGTCGGCTTGCAAACGCCACGGGTCTTTCCTGGCCTTCTTGCATTTGGGACAAGACGGCCCCTAGTGCCACTCCTGAAGCATCCGTGGCCAAAATAAAAGGAACTCGAAAATCTGGATATACCAGCACCGAAGAGGAGCATAACGCGACTTTGAGTCGTTCAAAGGCCTCCTGCTCACGTTCCCCCCAGAGAAACTTCGTTTCTTGTCCCAATAATTTGGTAAGTGGTTTAGCAACTTCCGCGAAGTTCTTTATAAACCGGCGATAATATCCCGCTAACCCCAAAAACCCTTTGATCTCTCGCGAGGTCTTTGGGACCGGGAACGACTGCACCGCGGAAATTTTCTCTGGGTCTGGTTTGACCCCTTCCGAAGTAACAATGTGTCCCAAGTACCGAACCTCCGGTTGCGCAAACCTACATTTCTGGAGATTCGCTTTCAAACCCGCGTCCTGTAATCGTTGAAATAAGTGACCTAGTCTTTTGCAGTGCTCCTTGAGGTCGGCACTGAAGATGATTATATCATCAAGGTAGACTAGGCACTCCGTTCCCTTCATTTCCATCAAAAGTTGATCCATTGTCCGTTGGAATGTAGCGGGCGCATTGACCAAACCAAATGCCATACGGCGGTAATGGCCCCCAACCGTGGTAAACGCAGTCTTTTCACAATCTTCCTCCCGAATCGGTATCTGATGATACCCACTCGCGAGGTCGATCGTCGAAAAGTACTTGCTCCTCCCCAAATGTTCGAGGGTCTCATTAATGAGTGGCAGCGGGTAGGCATCTGTCTTCGTAATACTATTCAATCCGCGAAAGTCGGTGCAAAAACGGTATTTGCAGGTGCCATCCTCACTACGTTTCGGCACTAACACTACAGGGGCTGACCAAGGACTATTTGAGGGTACAATCACGCCCCTCTCCATCATATCTCGGAGATGCTCCGAAATAACGGGACGTTGGTGATAGGGCACCCTGTACGGGCGCTTAACAATGGGCCCCTCTTCCGTGGTCCTAATTTGATGCGACACATTAAGCTTGCATCCTTCTTTCCCCGGTTCCTCAAAGACGTGCAGGAAGCCTCTTAAAACGCTCATCAGTTGGTCCTGATCCTCAGGGCCTAGATGGTGCACCTTCTTCCTGCATTCCGCTTCCAAATCTCGCATTCGGTCCGATTCACCAGAACTTTGCCCCACCATAGCCACAACAGCGTCATCAACTAAGTCCCACCGCTCTGCCAAACCCATCACTTGCCCCTTTTCTATTCTTATTTCCTCCTTCGTGGGATTCACCACTTTGATCCATACCCGCCGTCCTATCGGTCGATTCATACTTCTTGCCACCCTGAGATCCAGCTGAGCCTGAGTAACCGGCTCGATCAGGATATCCCCATTTAACGAAGCCGCTAACTTCCCTTGCACCATTTGCTCGCAGTAGGGAGATACCGCGATCGCCCCAGCCTTCACACTGCATTCCCGAACCTCTTCGAATGTGCTTTTTAACGGACTCCCAACGCGGTGCGTTACTTCATGCAACTCCTCCGTCTTAGACAGCCTCCCTGTTACTGGAGCTACCGCAACGCTCCTATTACCTACTCTGACATCTCCACGTCCCGCATCAACAACCAACCCCAGCCTCTCCATGAGGTCCCATCCTACCAGCCCATCTCCTTTTGTTGCCACTTCGGCTATGACAAAAGTATGGTCCACACTCATATCATTTATTTCACACGATAACCTCTGTTCGCCTTTTATTGGTACCATGCCACCCATTACCCCGGTTGCCTTTACTGATGATGACTGTACTAGTACTCCGGGGATGAATTCTTTTAAAATAGAGATTTCGGAACCACTATCCACGAGAAGATGTAGTTCCTTAGCCCCCACTTTCATGTTTAGTAACAACCCGCGGGGGTGAATAGAAGAAACGTTTGGGATTATAAATGAGGCCCCTGGCAATGAGGGGCGCTCGACGGTGGGGCTTCCATCGGGCCCAAGTCTTTTGGGGAAGATGTCTCTCGGGATGAACATGTCGCTACACCTTTGTGTGTCGCCCGTTGACTGCACTCACGAGCAAAGTGCCCTACTTTCCCACACACAAAACAAATTATTGTTCTACTCTGGGTTGGACTACGACAGCTGCGAGGCTCCCTGGTTCCCCTCTTTTGCGTCCCTCGTCTTCTAGGACAGTCCCTCGCAAAGTGTCCTGGGGCGCCACACTCGTAACACCCCTGGCTGTCTCCCCTCCTTTTTGGCTGCTCTTGTACCGCCCACACCTCTCGAGCTGGTACCGGTTTTACCGTAACCTGTTCGACGCGCACTGCGCGTGATACAGCTTCCTGAAAACTAGCGGGAGGCATAAACTGTAGCTGCCGGCCAGCTTCCCCCCGGAGTCCCTTAATATAGGCAGTCAGTAATACTTTTTCAACGTGGGCACTGGTCCACACTACCTCTTGCGAGGTCGACTCTGGAGTCAAGATTCGTTCGCCTAAACAGCGGCACCGGTCCCCAAACTGCTGTGCATCTTCTCCTGGGGATTGCTCTACTGAGTTTAACGCAAGGAGGCGCTCCTCGGGAGTCGTCTTAACAGTAAATCTATTTTTCAAGATCTCCTCTAACTGCTTGTACGTAGCCGAGGGTTGTAACAACTCTGGGAAGCCGGCTATGTAATTAGCAGCTGCCCCAGTGAGCTTCAGCCGACAAACCATTAACCGCTCCGCATCTGTCCAGCCTCCGTGATTAGCTACAACCGCAAAATTGTACAAAAAATGCTCTACCGGCTCGTCAGACCCCTCCCCGCTCCAGGAACGGATAAGAGACACCATGGTCAGTTCGCGTTTGGCCACCTCAGGAGGTCTTGACTGTATGCTTGTTCCCGGCAACGATTGTCTGACCTGTCTTAGTTCTGACTTTAACTGTTCCAACTCTTTCTTAAGTTTGTCCATGTCTTCTCCCAAAATAAGGTACCTTATACGCTTCAGAAATAGGAAGGGCGCGTCAAACCAAGTCCAATGATACCCAACAACCCTATATTTAGGCAAAAGGAACTTAGAAAAATTCAATTGAGAGGCCTGAAAAGAAAACTTCCGGTGAGAGCAATTTAAATAGAATTTAAAATTCTCTCTCACTTATATATTACTACTTACAACCTATAGAATTAAATTTTTTCACCAAAACCGCCGAGCGACGTCGCGTTTATGAAATAACGCTCGAGCGTCATTCAAGGTCGGCGTACTAGCGTATTCTGTCCACCTATTCCCCTACCACTTAATACTGCTAACTTAGTACAGCCGCCGAGACCCCGCACACCTGTCACCAGTGTAATTCTTTTATCCCTACCCCACACACCCACACACACACACACACACACACTCACTCACACACACTCACACATAGGAATAGGGTAAGAAGAGGCGAATGCTGCTTAATTTTAGCTTATTATTAACAAACATAAATTTTATTACTCTTTCATGGTTATCAGCCGATGGATTTCAAGCAAACATACAAACATAATCTTTAACCTCAAACAAAGGAAAACAATATCTTCTTGTTACAACTATACGTAATATCTTACTGGACTAACTTACACACTAACAATTATGTACAACTTAACAACTAAACCAATAATTATAACTTACACACTAAACAATTATTTACGACACCCTAACCCACGGTCTTAGAAGTTAGCGGGTCATTCTGGCAATATAGATGGGTCAGTTATTTGCGCCACAGGGTACACAAAAGCTCACCTCAATACTTTTGAATAAGTTGACTGCTAGTTAGCTCACACTGGTTTCTCCTTAGCTTTTGCCCTAGGCTCGGCTGCCCTACTACTGACCCATCTCTCATCTGCCAGCGGTTCCCCACTCCACTATTCACCTAGCCACGCCCATAAGCTGGCTTGCATTCCCTTCTTCTCTTCACTAGCCCTTACAGTAGATAGTATTATTAAAATAATACTAATGTGTGTTTTAAAAAAGTAAGGAATGTTCGGCAATTGTCGGTTTAGCTTCAGCTGTCCTCTAGTAGGCGTGGTGGGGGTTGCTGAAACTGCTTCGCCGAAAGTATAGTAACCTTCGTTTCTTACCTATATGATACTTTTCTCGGGCATGACCAAGAGCGTTCCCTCCAGACGACCTTATCCAATTGTGTAAAATTTAGCTAAAAACATTCTAAGGATTAAAAAAAATTTTTGAGCCCTTGAGACATCCAAGACTAGGTCCAAATATATTACAGTGTGTTTTTCATGTTTAATACTTGTGTTTTTACTTTTATTAATGATTTGGTGGTTGGTGATCAACTAGTTCAGTAAGATACCGACAGTGGTGGAGTGAGGATGTGGTTAATACTTTTATGTTGTGTGGTTGGTCTAATTGAGTCAATAATATTTCAACAATTCAATATTTACAAAGGTTTGGCTATTTAGATGAAGATAGTGGAAACGATGACCAAGTTAAAAATGCTTTAGTTAAATAGATTACCAAATCTGTATTAAATATTCCTAGACAATAAACCACTGTGGAGAAAAAAAATTTCTAAGATCACGTAAATATTATTGTACTAAAAAGAATTATATGTTATTATGTCTTCTGTAAATAGAATAGTGAAAAATGTATTAAATAATCATAGAAAATAAACACATAATATGTCATTATGTCTTTTTTTTCACCCATAATGTTATAAACATTCATAGTATTAAACATGAAAAACCATACTAGTACTAAACATAAACAGTAAAAATACAAAAAAACATACAAGTATTAAACATGAAAAAACCATACTAGTTTTAAAACAAACTAGTACTAAACATAAAAACAATATACTAGTTTTAACACAAACTAGTACTAACCATAAAAGTAAAAATACAAAAAACACAAGTATTAAACATGAAAAAACATACAAGTACTAAACATAAACAGTAAAAATACATAAAACATACTAGTTTTAAACATAAAAAAAACACAAAGTATTTGTTCATCGTATTGGATGATAATTTGGCCCTAGTCTTGTATGTCACCTCACGGCTCAACAAAAATATTGAAGACCTTAAAAAATTATAAGCTAAATATTATAAAAACTTAGCCCTCGACTTGGAAGTCATATAGGTAAGAAACGAAGGTTACTATACTTTCGGCAAAGCAGTTTCAGCGACCCCTACCACGCCTACTCGAGGACAGCCGAAGCTAAGCCGAGAATTGCCGAACATTCCTCACTTTTTTAAAACACACATTAGTATTATTTTAATAATACTATCTACTAAGGGGAGGGATGGAGGAAGAAACTTTACATACTATTAATTTATCTAAACAAATCTTTATTGTCATATCCTATTTTTTTTTACTTTATAAAGTAAGACATTTTTATATGTATTTACAGAAATTATAATACTTAGACTATTGTAACAAATTTTATTTATATTTACACACAAAATACAAATCTTTCCTTATGCCTACTTGCAGTATGTTTTAACTTATCTAATTTAATTTTTATTTTATAGTTTTAATCTATGCTAAGTCTTGTATTTCTTTTTCTAACCAATAATTGGATATGTACAATGTCCCTATATTTTCGAATTGTAGTATATATCGAATTTTATTTCTATGTGTAATTTGTTTAAGGCCTATAATTACTAATTCTTTTCCCTCCGACAACTCTTCTAGTCGTTAGCACTTTAGCTTGAAGAAACTTTAACTTGACCTTTTATTTCTTGCATAGTAATATCGTTAAACGTCTCCATCTCCTCTTGTGTAAAAGCGGGGTCTTGCATATTTTTCCACATGTCTGTGCAAAATTCCATCTTCTCTATATTGGCAAACGAGTTTCCTTTGTAAGTTGTTACACCATTCGTAGTAAATGTTAAAAATGGTTGCTCGTTGGGTGAGGAAATTATATCCAACCCATTTTTTGGTATTGTAATGTAACCATCTTTTATAAGTTTTTCTTTATTAGAATAGGCATTTATAAATATATTTTTGTGGTACCCCTTTAGAAAGTATACCTTCTTACACCCTTCTTTCTCTGCAAGGACTCCAACATAAGTAAAAGTTCCTTTATTGTTTACGGTAAACGCAGTAACATTGTACACACCAGCTGTGTCCAGATTCTTCCAATGTGTTTTAAAGTGGTTTATTAACCATGGTATTAATGGTAACGTTACAGTTATTATGGACAAAAATGATTACATCCAAAAAATGAATAACCTTTTCTCTGATCCTAACACTTACTCCCTCTTAGACAAGGCCATAACGACCAAACAACAAAACATGTTCAACATACACATTAAAAAATTAAAAACCAATGGACACATTGATCCTAGCACCTACTACAAACTCATCAATCACAACCCTACACCTCCACGAGCATACGGTCTACCAAAAATCCACAATCCCCTATGCCCTCTCCGTCCCATCATTTCCTCCATTAACAGTCCCTCCTCAAAGCTCAGCAAGTTCATTCTCCCAGCTCTTCAATCCTTCAGATCTAAAAATCCCTACGATGTTAAAAACTCATTTCACTTCATCGAAAAAATCAAATCGACTAGAATCCTGCCCCAGTATAACATGATCTCGCTTGATGTTTCCTCCCTATTTACCAACATCCCACTAGACAAAGTCATCACATTAGTCTCTAACAACTGAGCACTAATAGAACCACACACCACTATCCCTTTTGATCTCTTCATCGAAACACTAAATCTTTGCTGCAAATCAGGATACTTTGTTTTCCAGAACCGCTTCTATCTTCAAAAAGATTGTTTGGCCATGGGCAATTGCCTAGCTCCTGCTCTGGCCAATATCATCATGAACGACCTTCTAGACACTGTCCTCCCTATCCTTGACACCTCAGTTTCACATATATTTAAATATATGGACGATTTATTCCTCATCGTCAACCCCAATGACATTTCCCTAATCTTACACCATTTCAACTCTTACCCCAGCAGACTCCAATTTACTATCGAAAAAGAACATAACAACAGCCTCCCCTTCCTCGACACAATCATAATCCGGAATCCAGACAACACTTTAACTTATAATTGGTACACGAAACCGACTTACTCAGGACGACTTCTTCACTACTTATCTGACCACCCTTTCCACCAAAAAGTCAACACTGCAAAAAATTTAGTGAACCGTGCCCTTTCTCTCTCCCATCCCACCTTTCACAATGAAAACATCAAAAAAGCTAGGAAAATCCTGTCCTCTAATGGTTACCCTTCACACATTATAAGCAATATAATCAAAAAAGCATTGACACCAGCATTACACACACCACACACTAGTAATTCCATCAACACCACGAATGTACCTATCCACAGATCTCTTACACATATCCACTCTCTCTCCCAAAAAATAAACAAATCCCTCAAAAAACATATCCCCAATCTCATCACAGGCTTCACCACCACTAATAAACTTTCCGAACTATATACCAAACTAAAAGATCCTATCCCTAAACTCAACAAAACCCACACAGTATACAACATCAAATGCACTACTCCACTTTGCAATGCCACGTATGTAGGAGAGAGCTCACAATACTTACACAAAAGACTAAAACAACACAAATATGACATCACCTCCAAAAATATAGACAGCACAGCACTTTCCAAACATGCATTATCCCTAAATCATTCCTTTGACCTGCAAAACCCATCCATTTTAACAACACAACCTAATCTCACAAAACGCCTCCTTGCAGAATCAATACATATCCACCTACAACCCAATCCCATAAACCACAAAAAAGACAAAGAGGTCATCTCATCACTCTACAACAACATCCTCCATTCCATTAAGTAGACATAATTGCATCCACCCAGCCCTTAGTGCCATCACCCTACATATTTCCCCTGCTAATTCCTTGTTCCTCCTATCTATTCATCAAACTTATCCCCATACTCCGATCCATATTCTAATTAGCTCAAATTCCTCATCGATTAAAAAATTTAAGTAAAAATTACACATATATATTTTTATATATCTATAAATATACATGTTTATTATATTTGTCCTACTTCTTCCCTTCACTCCAAGAATTCCTAACGGTACTTCCTCCCCCCACCATCACATTCCTCTGCGTTACCTTCTCAACCTTTCATTGGTAGTACACACAGTAGTAATTGAACATGTAATGATAGAACATACAAATTTTTCAATCTAAGGTCTGTAACATTTCTATAATTTTTCTACACTATCTGTTTTCCATTACAGTATTAGTTTTGGTTTTCATACAATAAATAGATTTTTCATTATACTATTTGTTTTCCTTTAAATTTTTTTATTGTTCTGTTTGCCATAATTTTTGTGTTTGTTGTTAATGATAGCTAGATTTTTATGTATATTTTGTTTCCTTTGTAGATAGCCCCTGAAGAAGACAAACAATGTTTGTCGAAACGTCGGGTTACTAATAAAAAACACTTGAAAGAAAAATTTTTGGTGTTTTTTTGATACCCTTCGGCCGATCAGCCAACCAACAGATACTTCTCATCAATTCTAACGGCCAACAATTGCTAGAATTACCTATTTTTAAATTCGATCAACTCGTTATCTTTCTCCACCAGTTGCTTGTATTCCTCTTTAAGTGATGTAGTTTTCTGTGTATAATCTATCTTCCTTCTTTTTAAATCCACCTCTTCTAGTTCTAGCTGTCGTTTCTTTGTAGATAATACATATATTAGAGATGAGGGTTCTATTTCTTTTACTGCATATGGCAAAAGCCTGTTGGTTATGTTAACTCTCTTCCGTAAGACATAAGGAATTACATTATTTGTAGAGACCAGTCCTGATTTTTCGATATCTATACTTTCTGGTATGGTAGAAAACAGTGTTCCAGTTTTTGAGAAATACGTTTCCCCTACTTTAATGTAACATTTTTGCACAATCTTTATAATATCTTTGTTTCTAGAATCTTCCGCAACCTCTATATAGTTAATTGGTAGAGAGTTAAAACTAAATGCCGAAACAACATAATTTATCATTTTTTCTCTGTCCTTGGTATTTTCTGGTAGGTTTAACTGTATACCAGTCAACTTTCTTTGTGTTCTTATTCACCCAATATACATAATGTAACAAATTATTAAATAGAAGACAACAACTGCTTTGTAGAGTGTCTGTTAGCCTTGTCCACATCTTTGCAAAAGAAACAGAATACATTGGAGCTTTACGGAAATAATGTTTGCTACTTTCCAATAGGGATAAACAGTCTCCTAGAGGGTTGTACATATCGTCGGTTGCTTTGTAATAATTTCCAATACAATAGTTATAAATTGTAGCTTCTAGTCTTGTAATACCATGTTCTTTGGCAGAAGTAGACGAAAATGTTTCTTTTAATCTCGTATCCGGACAATTTATAAAATCTATAATGTGGTTACCGATTTTCTTATTAACGCCCGGACTTGTTATTTGACAAATAAACTTATTGTATATTTTAACTCTTGCGATAGACGTTAACCAAGTTACACAATCCTTTCCAACTGTTTTGTCGTTATCCACAATTACATTACAATCGTTCTTATACTCTCCTTTGTAGTAAAAGTTAAAATTATTGGTTAAATAACTACCCATTTCTGTTGTATTAAATATTCCAGCAATGTCCTGTGTTATATCCAAATCCATTGGTAGTAATCTTCCTTTTTTAGTTGGTTTAATAATTCTTGCAATTCTTCCAGCAAATTCTCCAATTTAACATCTGCTAGCTCGACTTTGTATGGTATACATACTGGGTTGTTATATTTTTTGTAAATATCTCCTAAACGTTCTTCTCCAATTACTGTTTCGACACCTTTAGCCATCTGGTTCTTGCTTTCTAGTAAAAAAGGTAGTTTGGCTTTAACACCATGTCTCGCAGAAACAAATTTACCGAATTTCCCTCGGAGATAACTGTTAAAAGAGCCACAAATTTCCTTCTTAACAATTAGGTTTTTCCTTCCCCATTGCAGTCTTCCAAAGCACATATTTTAACAAGCATTATGTTGTCGCCGAACGGGTCTATAATTGGAACAAGTAAATTAGAATTACAACCTTCTAGTAACTGCTCACCCTCAGTATAATTAATATCGCCAATATTTGTAATTAAGGTGTCCAAGTTTTCTAATAATAACCACAGTCCAAATCGTTCGTTAGTAGGTTTTACTTTTCTTCCATAGAGCTGAGAAACACTAAACACTTTGTGAGAGCCCATGTTGTCTCCTCCGGCGACCGATTAACACTTAATTACAAATGATTGTGTAATGTGTATTTAAAGAAAAATAAGGAATGTTCGGCAATTCTCGGCTTAGCTTCGGCTGTCCTCGAGTGGGTAGGAGTGGTGGGGGTTGCTGAAACTGCTTCGCCGAAAGTATAGTAACCTTCGTTTCTTACCTATATGAACAAATACATAAACATAAAAAACACAATGTTCATCGTATTGGATGATAATATATTTGACCCTAGTCTTGTATGTCATCTCACGGCTCAAAAACAATATTACAGTCCTTAGAATGTGTTTAGCTAAATAATATAAAATCTTAGCCCTCGACTTGGATGTCATCTCACGGCTCAAAAAATTTTTTTAGTCCTTAAAAGTTGTAAGCTAAATATTATAAAACGTAGCCGCATGTCTCGCTTGCCATCTCGCGGCTCAAAAAATTTTTTCAGTCCTAGGTTAAAAATCACACAGGGGTCTCGTCAAAATTCGATGGCCGCGCACCAAACCCCTGCCATCGGGCGACGAGTTGGTAAGTGCCTGGGCTCAAAAAAAAACTGACCCAGAACGCAGGAATACCCACTACTTCTGTGATTAAAAATTGATACAAATTTGCTCTGTGCAAGTCTATGTTATCTTACTGTTTTGACAAAAACATGCTGATGATGGGCCAACACCCGAAAACGGTCAATGACCACAAAAAGAAGCAGGCTATCATGGAAAATATCTCTGATGCTTTCCAGCTCTGCGGACCCAACCACAACAACTATCTACTTATATAACTAGCTATTATGTAAAGTTTATTTTTACACAGTGTGATAACATAGAGTTGCATGATGGGAGTTAAGTTGCAGTTTTGGCATTTTATTTGGTAGATGAAATTACATTGGGACCAATTGGTGTGGGCGATTTGATTTTTGAAAAGATGTTATTTCCTATGGTTTTGTTGTTCCTGTGAGTGATGTGTATGTTTCACTGTTTAGGTGCAATATTTTTACTAAATATTTATCAGGTGATTGTAGCCATTGTTTGAAATGGCAGAGAGGAAGGACTAACGCTTCAATTTCATTTTCTGGAAAAATATTGCATCAATGAAAATGATGGCTATTTATGTGTATGGTTGATGTTACTAGGCTGGCATTTTTATACCAAATGCCGGTTATTTACTGGCTTCATCATTTCTCTCAGGAGAACCTCAACAGTATTTCAGGCAGAAATTTTCGCCATTTTAGGTTGTACACAGCTCCTCATCATTGTGCATTCCCACAGAGCAGGGGCACAATGGGCAGAAAGGTAGCTGTTATCTTTGTCAGTCAAATCATATTATAAAGGCGTTAGAGGGGAGTGTATGAAATCAAAATTAATAATGGAATGTCGAATGGAACTGGACTTCTTGGCGAACCAAAATAGTCTACGGCTAGGCTGGGTACCAGGACACAAAGATTTTCTAAGTAACAAAGATGTCGGAATATGAAGGAACAACACTCATGTCTGGAGGAGTGTTGCAGGACAGAAGTATTCCAATGTATATAATTTTGAAAGCCCAGTAAACTGCTACATATTGTATTTCCTCAGAAGAAAGAAGAACAAGCTAAGGAAGCCACTGGCCTGGTTACAGCGCACTGCCTCCTTAGCAAACTCACACATTTTAGCTGACACTAAATCAAGGATGGAAATTGCCTCTCCCTCTTTCTTGGAAGTCAGTAATTATTATACGTCAGGATTGGTATCAGGTGAAGCTGCGTGAACAATAAGCCTACTTTTGATCTATCAGCATGCATTAACTAGCACAGATACAAAACTACACTTTTATTGTAACATTTTTCAAAAAAAATAAGATTTTAGATAGTTGTGCCAAATTTGTGGCATTAAATTTCTCAAATGTTATATATTGGCACAATAAGCCTCTACTGGCTGCAGTGCCTGGCATCGTCACCACTGAGCTAATCCCTTCCCTATATATTTATTAATAATTGAAAGTACTAATCTGTAAAATAATACAAAAAAATATAATATAACCTAAACAATAAAAAAAGATAGAAGCCAAAATATTTATTATTTATAATTAGATTAGATCAAACTATACCAACAGGGGAATCAGTTAGGAAGTCAATCTGCGCTGAGGGTATTAAAATTGATGTGTTCTCTAGAATATTGTAGAAGACTGGATCAGCTATATTCTCCCAAGGATTGTCCTTCGAGACTAAATAACACATGGAATTTCTAGTAATGGGCAAGCATTGAGCCAAATTGGGATTGTCTCTTCCCCTAATTGGTCTCCAGCCTGCTGTTGGCGTTTCATTGGATGGGCATACATCTGTCAGCTTCAAAGCAACAACAGCTTCACAAAATGTTTGCAGTCCAAAATACTGATCCAAATAAAGCTGACTGAGAAGTGGCTCTGATTTCTTGACTGCCACTTTTGCAGAGTTTGTAGATCCTTTACATTGCGATATCAGGAAGACATCTCCTGTAGAAAACTTTTGGTATAGTTTGTAAAATAGAAGAAGAAACACTCCAGTCTTCTCATGATAAATTTTTTTGGATATGAGATCCGGATTCAAGAAGGCACGGGATGTTTGTGGAAGAGCTATAACTGTTTCCTTCTTTATTATACGGTGTAACCAACAAATGTAAATAATGTTATTTAAATATAAGTAATTAATAGTAGAGTAGCAATGGCCTTGCCAGAGATGATATACAAATTGCAGACTCGGGTATTCTCCCCTCTTTAGAGTGGATTCCTGGAGTCGTGAAAGCGAATTGAAATGAGTCAGTCAGTGGTGACGGTTGTTTGTATACAGAGATGAATTGTGGCTTGTGGCTGTGTGCCTATGTGCTGGGTGAGTAGCATTTCTGTATCATTTCTGGCAAAGCTTTAAAATACATGTTCAGTTAGTTTACGTATAATTCCGGTTACTTTTATGGTTCTATATTAGCTCGATCTATTTCACCTGTAGTTTGTAAGTTTTCCTTCCAGATAAATTAAACCTTCCATTCAATAATTAGAGTAATTATCTTAGTAATTTCCCATTAATTAAGATTTAATTTTTTTCGTTAAATATCAGAATTGTAATTTTAATTAGAACATATCGTTTGTGATTGAAACCTTTATTAATATTGGATCCGTAATAGTCACGCTTTGCTTGTTAACAAGAAAATTATTCCTTGTAGGTATAAATTTAAACTCAGCATATGATTATTGCGATATAGTGAATAAATAAATAAATAATCCTGTGTTTCTGAAACCAAGGCTCGGGTGTATGAGGAGTCCCATCTATCCCCTCCCCAACTTTCCCGCTCGTTTATAACGGTTAGTTTTGGCATCTGTTGGCATTTCCGAATCCAAATTAACCAAACCAAATCTAAATCTAGGTACACGGTCTCGAAACTGGATTTTTTTACACAGATCCTCTTGATGTTCTCCTTTGCGGTAACATATGCGCCCAGAGAGGTTTCGGATAGCGGTGCACGTGGATCCTCTCCATAAATAGACAATAGGAATAAATAAAATTGCTGTGGTCGAATTTGGTTTGGAAAAGAAGTAACTTCATTTGTCTTTCATTTCAGGTGTATATGGAAAATTCACTCGGTTTCTGAAAAAACCACGTTGGATACAAAGAAGACAAAATAAGAAATTAGTCGGTCAGTGTGCAGAATGATCTTAAATTTCTATCTATCGAACTTGTGATTAAACCAGAAAGTGCAACACTAACTTGTAAGAGCAGGTATTGAAATCGTCTAAAGTTTTCGAAATTGCGTTTTTGCCGGAAATATTTTTCTGATAAGCTCGAAACGTGTTTTTTTTAAACTAATGATCGTCTGACGATGTGTATGAATATTGGGTGAACAAAATATCTTAAAAAAGAAAAATCAAAGCAAGCTGAAACTTGATATTACACCAAAACTACGGCCAAAACCCGTCACCGGAGGTACTTTACTGGATGTTTTTTCAATTGTTCGCGATTTTCTTGAAACGATAGCACGATTTTTTTAAAGTGCGCATAATAATTACACATGTACAGGCCTTCTAATTTTATTTGAAACTTGTTTAAGCAGAAAGCTCTAACATCCGAAGACGGAACAGATGTAGGAAAATAGAATTTCTAGCCGTCCTTGGACATTCTAAGATGAACACAACAGATCCAGGAAAAATGACTGGTTAAGACGAAACTTAAACACCTGGAGATGAATAAAACATATGTGGAAACAATGAAATTTAAATGATAAAAAAATTGATAATGTAACAACCCAATACACCAGCCGAGCAGAACCGAACGCTACCGATGAATAGCGAATATGCCCCCCAGCTCTCCACAAACATATATAAGGAGTTGCACTAACCAGCCGCGAGCGAGTTCGACAAGGTGGTCGGCCCTAGTGCGCTAGCGATACTACATACTTGGGAAGAAATTAGTATATGCTGAACTCTCACTCTCTCTCAAGAGGACGTTTTCAACCTTGGGAGGAACTAAGGTTGCTCTCTCCCTCAGAGGATCACCACCAGTCTTCATCAAGGCTTTATTTTATCAATATACTTTGTTTAATACAAACCTCTAAGTGTTTTTTTCTTTGCTAGGAACCGCATTTTAGCCACACTCTAAACAAATAACTACTGCAGCTTAGCTTCTGCTCAGCTGAGTTGATATAATAATTAATTAATAAAAATAAAAATTGACGCATCCTTTATATTGCTGGTAGCTGGTAACAGCTAAAAAATCCAATTGAAGATAGTGTGAGATGTACTTTTGTGTGAAGAAAAGTTGTGAATGGTAGAATGAGGCAGAAGCGGAAAAGAAGACAAAGAAAATGAACCAAAGAATAACAGTTGCGGTAACACCAAACAGTAAGCATTGGCAATAATTAATTGCAGACGCGAAAATGAATAGAAGCGTGACACACAGTTAGCACTGACAGATGCTCAAAAGTGAGAACCTTCTCTAGTGACAGACAGAAAAGAAGAAACATACACAGACCGTCACAAGTGTGGCCAAATAAGGCGTCTTCACCAAAATCCGGTTGGTCAAAGGAGGGAATTTGGCGGTAAGATGACCGCCAAAGTAGTAAATCGCTTGGTTCCCTAGGTAACGACCAAACAAAATTATTTTTCGAGAAAATACAATTTCGAATATTCGACAATATCACATCTCCCTCCCCTTTCAGCAGTAAGAGAAAGTAAATAGTTAAATTATTTTCTCTTATATTACTTTCAAATAAACAGAGTTACTTTAATGGGACTTTGCCTGCGAGGCCTCCCCTTCTACAATAGTGTTGGTCTTGTCTTTTCTTTCTTTTTATTTTCTACTTTGATTGATCATTGGTGCGTCTCTCGCGGCCTGCCAATGGACCCAATACAAGGTTTCTTCACAGCTCAATTATAAATTGGAATATTGGACTGAAAACATTATTGTTTCTTACAAATTTTTGCTTTCTCTTACTGTTGTCAGAGAGGCAATATAATCTGTATGATTTTAGAACATGAGCTTTCACCAGAAGTGCGTGTTTTAGCGTTCTCTGTATCCAAAAAAGTGGTTTTCGCGCGCGCGCGTATGTGTGTGTACAAATGTATGCATCCATATATGTGAACAGCACAATTCCAAAAATGAAAAATCGCAAGATGTTCGAACTTGATATTCTGTTAGAGTATAGCCAGTGGTTTCGACAAGAAGGTTTCGTTAAAATCTCGACATCTGCTTTACTGAACAGATTTTTTTCAGTTTTTGCAATTTTCTGAAAATGACTCAATGATTTTCTCTAAACGTTTGCATAAACGTATTTGAATAAACTTTGATGAACTTTGTATAAACTTTGAATAAACGTTACAAACATAAAGTTCTATCACTTGTATTTGAAACATTTCTTACGGAAAATTTTAAAAGGTTGTGTGAAATGTGTAACGCTAGGCTCCAACGTGAACTGCTATTTTTATGTAGTGCACTATCGTACTGTTTCATAATTTCAGCAATTTGAACGAAATTGTTAACTAGAAAATCATGAAAAACTGAAAAGCGATTCAATAAAGTCGCACATCGGCTTGATTGGTTTTGATAATAAACATTGTCAGATGGTTCGTGATCGAAATACCAAGTTCCCTTCTTCTACCTTCCTGCACTTCTCACACACAGACCATTATGTTTTACTCAATTTGTTCGTTCTCAGCAGATCTGAGAACATGTATTTCCGGTATAAACTCAACTCCCAATATTTGACACGAATGCAATACCTTCTCTTACAGCAGGAAGAAAAAGAAAAAGTACTTTGAAGGATTTCTCACCAGATGTTTTTTTTCGTTACAGCAAAGATTTTGATTGGTATTATAGAAAAAAGTATTCAGTTAGCTATTAAACGTAACCAAAAAAAAAAGCAAAGAAAATGCAGCAACGAAGATGAGTTATGGGAAAGAGAACAAGCTTCATGTAAGCTCCGCCTAAGTACTTATAGTAATTCTGTAAAATAACGTAACTGGACTGATGAATCAGAGCGAAATAAATTTTCAAGGCCATATTGATTAAATTTAATTGCATTGTCTATGTACTGGAACAACTACGCCAAACAGCTGGCAATACACAATCATTTATTTTCAAAATATTATGTATACATTTGTATGTATAGTTTTACATAGGTTTTCAGTTTATATTATAACCTCCTAGCTCTTTACATTTATAAAGGATAAAAAAAAATCAATCAGTTAAATTAAGGAAAAAAATGTTGAAACACCCTAAGCAATTAAACTCCCTTTATATGAGTGAGTTTCTCAGCCTCCGATGTCTGTACTACACTCCAGCGTTATAGTCCCCTATGTTTCTACAAAGCGTACCACTACTAAGGCTGCTAGTGAAAATCATTAATTCTTCTATCTCGCGGCGGGTTAGTTGCAAGCTTGAAAACTTGTTTTGCATTGTCTGAAGGCCATCAAAATTGGTCCTGCAGGTGATACTCCAGAAGGGGTATGCATACAGTAACATGGGTTTGACTTCTTCTACCTTATGTAGCAGAAGCTTGTTACTTGGAATCAATTTAGACTCTCTGCAGAGTAGCGGGAATAATGCTCAGATTGCTGCCTGGCCTTTTGTCAATTCGTTCCTTTAGGTGAGGAGTAAAGGTAAGTTTACGGTCGAGAGTGACACCTAGATTACGGACGGAGCTTGACCAAGGCACTGACTGCCCTAGGAAGGGTACTTCTTTCCAAAGCACGGGTCTATGCTTGGAAAATAAAATAGCTTCAGTTTTGATGTTGTTAATTTTAATATTCTATCTTCGCAATATCTGCTGATGCAGGCCATTGCTTCTGACAAACTGAGCGCGATTGTGTCGATTCTCCACGATGAAGAATAGAGAGCAACGTCATCAGAATATAAAGCCAAGCTGACATTCTTGAGGTTAGGTAGGGTGTTGAAGTATACAAGAAATAGCACCGGACCGATGATTGAACACTCGTAACTCCAGCAGCAATTTTGTGAAGTTCAGAGAGGATAGATTTATGGAGACGCGGAATTTTCTGTTTTTCTGTAGGAATGAACTATTTTGGTCTGTAGGAGGAGAGTTATAGTTAATCTCTCTGATGATACTGTTACTTTCTAAATGCTTATTTATTTTGGTTACAAAATTTCTTTTGAAAATTTTACTGATGGAACTCAGAAGACATGGAGGTCTGTAATTGTTAGGATCGCGAGAATACTTGGAAGGTTTTAAAATAAGCTGTCTTCATAATTTTTGAATTTTTTTTTAGGAAGGTTATATATGTTATTGAGACCTTGGGACTTTTTATTTTTTCTAGAGTTTATAATTGGACAATTTTTTTAGGACTTGTTAGTTTACAATCAGCAGGCTGGTAGAGGCAGTTTTTGACAGAACGTTTAACATCAGTTTCTCTTTTGTACGAGGAGCAGGCTCGTACTATTTGTAGGTGACCATCAATATCAGCATTTTGCGAATGTAACTGTTCCAAAAACTCAGCCGAGGTTTGTTTTACTATTATCGAAGCAAGCTTCAGCACCGTTATATATGATTGGAAACAGGTTCCGTATTTTTAAGACATGTTTTGAAGAATCTGACAACCCTTCAGTCAGAAGGGTTATTAGGGTCAAGTGTAGAAATGTAAGCATGCCACCTGCTGATCTTCCATATTTGAACCTGCTTCTTGACGATGTTCTGTAGACAGTTCAATAAAGATTTGAGGAGGCGAGTTCTGTATTTTTGAAAAAGGTGTTTGTTTTGTTTTTAAATTTAATCAATAATTTAATATTATATGGAAGACCAGTTTGACGCCTAGGAATAATTCAGAGTTAACAAATTCGATTAGGTTAGTTAAGTTTACACATGATTCATCAATAGAAACGTGAACATTCGGTTGAGTATGAAGATTTAGAAGCTCGATTATGTACAGTAATGGTTTCAGAACTTGCTCCAATTTACATGTCTGGAATCGAAAATCATTAGAGGAGGTTGCAAAATATGGGTAAGAAAGAGTTGGAATGAGACAGGTTTATGATTACTGGAAAGGATGGAATGACTTACAGAAGTTGTGGAATTTCTTACATTTTTAATAAAAGCTATAGCAAGAGTACTCGGCTTATAATGAGAAGGAGGGAGGTGAGAAGTATTCAGGATAAAACCATGTCCAGTGATAAATCAAGCAACTGTTCACCTGCTGAATTATTAGTAGGCAATTCCAAGCAATGTGTCTTGCATAAAGTCTCCCAGCAAAACAGTTACATGTCCATGCAATGAGCTCTAATATATCATTATCATGCCATCATATTACGGGCTCTATAACAGGAGATAATGAGCATAGTCATGGAGGCGAACAACAGACCAACTGCTTCGAAATTATTTCTGTTGCAGATAACTAATTTTAATAAAACCATGTTGACAGCCATATTTATCCATTTTATAATTGTTTTACGTTTTGTTTTTATATTTATTTATTTGTAACTTGTTTTGGGGGAGTTCCCCATACAAATCGAGTTGGCTCTTCATGACATACAAAATACAAATACATGACATTCAAAATACAATGGTAAAAAAAAAAATGGAAACTCAGAAATGAACGAAATAAGAACAAATTTTACAAACAAGAAAGAATCCCTATTTTTTTTTTATTTAATTGGATTCAGAATATAAGTAGAAATTAAAAGTTGCTAAATTAGTCATCCATAATGAATGCTGCAATCTTCATTATATTACAAACATATTAATAAATTTGTTTACAAGTATAGGAATCTGGAAAGCGGAAAATTTTAGGAAAGTCGTTAGGAGGAATGTTTCTAATAAAGGGAATAAGGTGTCTACGGACATCATTGTAAATTGGACATGAGACGAATAAGTGGAAGAGGTCTTCAAACGCGTCCCTATTGCAAACTGTAACTTGTATTTGGGGCTGATCAAAAAACAGACATCGTTAATCTTAAATTTTATATAATAAACACTTGAAAGCCTAATTTGCGCCCATAACTTGGTAACTGCAAGAGGAGTGTCTAACTGCAGGTATTGCTGTAAATCAGGAATAGGGTCAAAAAATTGTAGATACTGAAGATTATATTTACTGGAATAGAGGGACTATAGTCCTTATTTAATAGTTCAGCACAAGTGCAGTTTTCTGTTTAAAATTTTTTGGGTTCAAGTCGGGTAATAAGCTGTCTTCATTTATTTGTTTGAGGATATTTACCACCTGAGTATACCAGTTGAATTTCAAGGAGGGCTTCTTTTCGTGATAATACCTGAGTCTGAGGAAACAGAGTTTTAGAGTTTTGTTTGTATGTGTTATCAGTTAAAGAAGCATATTGGAAACACAGTGAGGAGCTAATGCCATTTGCATATACACTTCCCTATCTGGAGGCAGATTTGGATGTAAAATACAAATCAAGAGCAGGCATTTATTATGGTTAGTGCATGTATACTATATATACACACCCATTGGGTGATAAATTTTTCATTGTCTTCAAAATTCGAATTATTTAATTTAGAAACAACCTAATTATGCATTATCAAGTTATAGTTAGTATATAACGGAGTGCACAATGGGCCCACTGAGATCTAAGTGCTGAACCTCCTAGGAGGCCCCGAGTTTAGATTAGATTAGTACAAAAATGTTATATAGATTTTTTTATAATTAATCACTTAAAATAACATTTTATTTCTCTATTAGGTAACCCCCGATAGAGAAATTTATTCTACGTGTTTCAAATAATGTATTACCTATATTTATGAATTTATTAATTATATAATGCAAAATTAAGAACATTTGATGATTTATATGTTAATGCGCACTACAAAGTAATTTAAAATAGTATAGAGGAAACAGAAAGTATCTGCTTTAAAATTGGGTGTGTTTGAAGGGAAGCTGCGGGTGAGAGAAGCGGTATCAAAAGCGTACTTTTGTTGATGCGAATAAGTCCTCCCAGAAGCTTATTGGAGACAGGGTTGAAGAACAGTGTTAGAATCACAAAGCACACAAGGAGGCGGTAAATCTTAATAATGAAGTAATTAAACTGGATGCACCAGAACAACACATATACGATTTCCTTGAACAGAGCAAGAAACCAAGTGACAAAAGGGACCTCTTAGCATGCCCGTTTAATGGAATTAAGAGGGTCGAAGGAGGTTATCCGGCCGAACGGCGCGACGCGCGTGCGGAGGTTAAGTGGGGGTTTTAGCAGACCATCAGACAAACATTGCCTAAGACGACGCAGCAATAATGATAGAATTAAATTATCTGTCAACAGTAATAACAGAAAATGACTTATCTGGGTGCACCCCAAAGCTAACCGACAGCTCCAATTCAATCCTTATCGTTTCCCTAGCTCCTAGTGCTTTTCTTGTTTCCCTCTAGTAACAAAATCCCCTTTGTGTAGTTCGGCCGCAGAACATTCACTTTTGGAGATAAGCGCAGAAAACTGGCGAAAATCACCAATCGGGCTCTCTAATGTTTCCACGTGCCATTCTTGGCACCGATTGACTCGCGCACTCTACCGCAACTAACCACTATTCTCTCATCTTTTTTGTATTTTTTTTTTCTATGCATTTTAACTAAATACATTACACCTTTAAATGTAAATTTCTTAACAGCCGTTCCCATTAATTCCTTTGTAAAGTCATTTTCCTTTAAAAAAAAATTTATTCTCATAACAACGGTTCGTTGCCACATATGTAAACTATCTAAAACTATTTCAACTAGAAGGCAACGAATTTTGCGACTTTATCACAGAAATGAGCTGATGCACATTTTGTAATCGATTGTCTATTGGATACAATTGCTAGACCCCCTAGGTTATTCAATACAAAAACAGTTAATGAAGTGTGAAGGAAGCAGATTTTAATGTAGATCTTAATCATTAATGGTTATATTATTGTTTTGGCAGATTCGATTTCTGAATGGGAGAGGGAAACTAAGGCGTTGGAGCGCGCTAGACGAGAAGACGCCGAAGCTGACGAACATCTGGCAGAAAAAAAGAAGAAAACAAAACTGAAAAAGAAAAAGAAAAAAAAAACAAAACTTGTAATACAAAAAGGTATCCAATAAGTTATAGAAATCTTAGACACCCGATAGCAAAAAGAACGGTCACTCGTATTTTACTTTCTCATCTGCAAGTATTGCCATCATGTCAAATTTTCTACCCAGAGTTTTCACCACAAGTCCATGTTTTAAGGTTCCCTAAGTCTAAAAAATGTTGTAGTGGAGATCCGTATGTGCTTTTCCCCCAAAATTAACTCTTAGGCAAGTTTTTTTATAATATGCTATAATACATTCACTACTGCATTCAAACCAGCACCATATTTACCTATAAGCTAAATAAATTATAGCCTAGAGTCTCCCGCTTAGCCTCACAAGTTTGATTAATATTAAATTATGCAATCAATTTTTTTTTATTAAAAAAAATTAATAAAGCTTTTTCTCTGGAATTAAAAATTAAATTGTGTTTATACCTCTTCAACTTTCTGTAAAAAATTAAAAAAGTTATTCATATTTTCAGATATTAATATTTACATTTATTTGTTTATTCCCACAAATAGAACAGGATTCTAGAAAATCGTAGAAAACTGAAAAAACTGTACAGAAAAAACGAACTTGCAGTCAACCGATTTCCTTCAAATTCGGAAATTTGACAAGATATTTAATTGTATTGGGTGTGTGTGAAGGGAAGCTGCGGGCGAGAGAAGCGGTATGAATAGCGTGCGTTTGTTGATGCGAAATTATAAATATTAATATTAAAAAATTAATATTAAATGAATGATAGAATCGTACAGCAAAACTTAAACCAGCATAACAGAGGAAAGCATAACCCCGCACCCTTCTCTATACTTTAAAAGAATTTGCTCGGAGAATCGTCTAAAAAAAAAAAGAGTTTTAGCCCGCTGTATACGCAGTTGATAACTAAGTTTCAAGAAAATCATTATGACCGTTTTTGTGCAAAAAGTGAAAATTGAAAAAACACTCGGTAAAGTTTACTTCCGGTTGACTGGCTTTGACCAAAACCTTATGGTGGATCTTAGATTAAATATCAAGTTTCAACTTTCTGTGATTTTCCGTATTTGAAATATGCTGCCCCCACCACACAGACCAATTTCTGAAAACAATTTTCTTCGGATTCAGGAGACCTCAAAACTTATATTTCCTGGAAAACTCGGCATCTGCGATCGAAGTTGTTGATGTTACTTGGAGCAAGAGAAAGTAATATGATATTAATATAGTTTGAAAGAAGCAGTAGGGGCCCAATGAGTGGTCCGTACCAATACTAGTCAGTACCTTATAGTTATTGAGTGGTGCGCACCAACACTCGTCAGTATGTTATAGTTATTGAATGGTCGTACCAACAATAGTGAGTACCTTGTAGTTATTGTTGTGGCGGCTACTGTATTCGGGATTGCGCGACTGAACCCCCCAGCTATTAAAAAAAAAAAATTAAATAAAAAAGTAACCAATTTTCATATTTTTATTTTATTTCATATTTCAATTTCAAAAAAACATATTTTCATTTTTATATTAGTTACGAACATTAGTCACAGTAAAAATTGTATATATTGCCTGATTTATTCAATTGTTTATAATATCAAAATCAAATAAATTAATTTAATAATTTTGTTGTCAAGTCAGAGAATCAGACATAAAAGAATAGGAACATTGATCAGTATAGAAGCTCCTTTGATGTGTTTGTTTAATGAATTGTACACTGTAGTAAATTGTATGTATACCAGGAGATCTATAAAATGTAGGAAGTTGTAGGCTGTTCGGCGTCGCGCTGGAGAATGTAATATATATATTGTAACGTTTTTCCCTCTGAACTAGCTACTGCAACTAGTTTCTAAGTGGGTTCGATTGGATAAAACACTCTATACGTCAATAAGAAAAACACCAATATATTGTTTAACACAATAAAGCACTTAATAATAATTAATACACAGTTTAAAACCACTTAGATCACTTTTTATTTACTATTCACAAACGCGCACTCCGTTTGTAACAATACTCTCTGTGAACTCACTTCACTCGAACTGTTATTCTCTATTTATAGCAGTGGAAAAGGGTCTGGAAGGTTCTAGAATGCTCAGGAAAGGGCTAGAGCGCCCGCCAGCGCGCGGTCACTGTTATCAGTCCCTAGCGGCAACCTGCTTTCTCTCCTAGGGGGCACCAGTGGCTGTGTTACAATATGTATATATAAAAAATTTCTTTCTGTTTGTACAGAAATGTCTATATTCTTACTAACTTTAAAAAAAATAAGAGTGGGGGTTACAAGCGCATTGATCATTGATCGAACTTACTCGAAGTTCACACCATATTGCCCTGTAACGGCGTTACTCATATTCATTATTTTTTGCGATATGATGTGCCTGTGCCAATGTGTGAATTTTTATATATTATATTTATATTTTATATATTATTTTTATATTTATAAAAATTTGATGTTGGTATTGTATGACCCAGAATAGAATCGATGCTAACTCATTGACATTTCCTTTGAACCGAACAACTTTATTTAGATAATAAAAATTTCCGTTAAGTTAACCACTTAATTTTCGAACTCAAACGCACAACTCTTTTTTTCACAGTTCTTCTCTGGGTGCACTGTGACAGATTTATTGTTAATTTAACATATTTAATTGTAGGGGAGGGAGCAAGTTTTTACCTGGCTCCTGGCTTATTTTATGATTTCTATCTAGCCAAGCTGCTAATAATGATAGGTAATGTAAGTAATTTAAAAAAAATGTTGAACCCCCGCATATCCAGGTCAGGAGCCGCCAGTGGAGTGGTGTGTACCAACACTAGTCAGTACCTTATAGTTATTAGTTACAGCGCTAACATTCATTTTAATAAGATTTATTTCATTTTTGTTTCAGCAAATTTTCAGTTTTCTAAAATTTATCATTATAAATTTGGTGTGCCTAGGTACAAAAAATATGTTTATGATGACTTTGTAATGCGCATTAAACTGGCACATAAATATGGTAAGTAGGCCTACAAGATGTCAACAGTGCTTGGTATACGGCTTTCATATATAAAGTTAAAAACATAAAAATAAACAATTTTGTCTGTTTAATTACTTAATACATTTCTGGGAAGGAATTAGCTCAGTGGGAGTGCGGTGGACTCCCATGCAAAGATCTCTGGTTGAGTCCAGGAGTGCTGCCCTTAGATTGTTTCTTCCTAGGAGCCACTACAGCTCTCTGCCCGGTGATGGACAGTATTGTCTGTAACGAGAGAACACTGTCTGGAGGCAGGCAGTACACAGAATGTTCCGGGCGTCAATGACCCGCCTTAAATAAAAAACAAAAAAACTATGTTGCCTTTACACTTCTTTATTCTGAAGTCAGTAACCATTAGTCCCAACTCCTGAATTAAAAGTCTGGTGTGGATAACTTTCTTGTCTGATTTTTGAAAGCATTCACTCACCGAAACATCAGATTTTAAATTATACACCCACAAAAATGCAAGAAAATTAAGAAGGGGCAACCGATGATGATAATTATTTAAGTTAACAGATAAATTAAAATAAATATAGATTTCCAAATAAATAAAATGAACAAAGTAAAATCTCACCTGGGAGTGATTGGAAATGTGAAGCGTAGAAGCAACACGGGAGAAGCCAGCGTTAAGACCTTATGTTTGTGCATATATGTATTTTATATATATATATATATAATGCGTGGGCAGCGCCCGCTCTAGTGGTCACGTCGTGCCGGACAAAAAGACAAATTGGCGCCCTCAAGAATATACATATATTTTTAAGCAAGTCTATGGAAACGCAAGGTGAAGCAGCGCTCTGCTCGCTTGATAATGCTATTCTGTTCAGAGAAGTATATGCATGTTCCAACAAATTCAACCATCGTCCTTTACAAATTCTGCGTTAATTTTTCAATAATAGGTAAATATTTTTAGTTTTAGACATGAACAATATAAATACACTAAGCACTGTAAATTTTTAGGGAACGAAAAAGTCGATGTGTGAAATTTTCTATTAATTGAGTATTTAACACATTAATATTTTCCTCATACTTACCACCAAAATGGCGCCCCTAAATTTTGGTACCCCGGACAAATGTCCGTGTTGCCCACCCCTAGAGCGGCACTGGTGTGTGTGTGTGTGTGTGTGTGTGTATGTGTGACTGTGTGGTTTTATGTATTTTATTTTTTATTTTCGTTATTTATGGTTTTATTGTGACTATGTGGTGTGCTTTTCGCAGCATTTCTTGGCTCACCTAAAGGTGAGCGGGAGTTGGTTTGATTTGCCTACGGGAACAGTTCCGCCTTCTCCCAGTCTCTCACAAGAACATGTGTGGTTAAAGGACAGCCACAAAAACTGAATTGGCGCTAACCGATCTGAGGATCATTCATGGACATGCCCGTAATGTGAACGGGTTGTAGAACTATCCCCGTTTTACATGGCGAAATATGATGAATGACGCCGATTCTAAAGGCTCCGCTTCAGTGAAGAATCTAATAGAGGAATGAAAGACAGATTGTAGAAGAAAAAACCAGTGTTTGGGAAGCGAGCCAAGCTTGACGATAGGCTGCCGAATAGTGCCGGCGAAAGACGAACATAATTGTAACGGTTCAAGAGCCGCAAGCCGAAAATAAGGTATTGATAAAGATCTGGATCTCAGAACCATGACGATGCCGGACTTATTTCAGTAGCTGTTGAAGCATAGATATACTTCTGACGCCAACTTTTCTCAAAGTCTTTGTTAATGAATTTTGTAGAACTGTCAATTTTGTTTGTTGTTGGATTACTGAACATATAATAATAAACTGTGATTTACTGCTATAACCAATAATTTATTGATACACTGCTAGGTGTTATAGATGTTACTAAAACAACTTGTGTATAGAACACTATGCACAAAAACAATACTAAAGAACTGTATATGACACTGATGGGTGTTAACAGTACAAAACAACATGTCAGACTGATCAGATCTTACTGAAATGTAACTATTTAAATTACTAGTAGCCGCTAGATTGCACTGGTACAAAAATGCTTTCGGCCACTAGATGGCATTACATACAAAACTTAACTAACATACCGGCCCCGTTGAAAGGGTCGCTTTCAAGAACCTGCAATACATAATTATTGCTTTAACACCTTAAGATACAACATCTTCATGATCAAGCTGGTTATCTCAAGGAAGCGGGCAAATTCGAGTTACAGCTCCCTTGGTATTTCCACCGGAAGTTCTAAGTGTTACAACTCGGGTGATACAATCGTGTCCTGGGTGACACTGCACGACCCTAGCCAATTTCCAATTCAGCGGAGGCTGATTGTCGGCTCGGATAATGACCATACCTCCAATCTGAATATTATATTTCCCTTCTTTCCAACAAGTGCGCTGTTGCAACTAGCAAAGATATTCGGATGTCCAACGAGCCCACAATTGCTGGTTAAATGCTGAAATCTTTGCCAGCGGTTGAATCTGTTGATGTTTAATGATTGCAAGTTTGGTTCCATCAACGCTGTCAAAGTGTCTCCTAATAAAAAGTGGCTGGGGATAAATAGGATAGGTCTTGGGGATTATTGGTAAGAAAAGTTAAAGGCCTTGAATTTAAACAAGCTTTTGCTTGACATAAAACTGTGCAAAACTCCTCATAAGTGAGCTTAACCTCACCCAAAACCCTGCACAAATGATATTTTAAGGACTTGACTGCCCCCTCCAAAAGACCGCCAAAATGTGGAGATCGAGGTGGAAGCATATGCCATTTAACGTTTTGCTCTGCTAAAAATGTGTGTATTTTCCTTTGGTGAATTTCTGACATGAATAGGTCTTTAAAAGCAGCAATCTCATACTTTGCTCCAACAAAATTCGTTGCATTGTCTGAATATATGTTGGCACAAATTCCACTTCTGGACATAAATCTTCTTAAAGCTCTTATAAAAGATTGAGTTGAAAGATCCCTCACGAGTTCAATATGAACGGCCTTTGTTGCGAACCACACAAACGCCGCTACATATGATCTGACAATCTTTGCTCCTCGTTTAGTCGATTCCTTGATGTAAAATGGACCACAATAGTCTACCGCACAGTTTAAAAACGGTCGAGCTGGTTGCACTCTATGTTTTGGTAAATCTCCCATAATATTTTGTATGAATCGCGGTTTGACTCGGAAACATCTAATACAAGAATGTACTATTCTCTTTGCTAAATCAAGGCCATGGAGAGGCCGGTATCTTTTCCTTAATAAAGCCAAAAGTACCTGTGGTCCTGCATGCATCTGATTTTCATGTTCATGCTTCGCTATTAAGTATGCTAGTGGATGCTTTGCTGGTAGAATAACAAGATGGATTGTTTCTAATGGCAAGCAAGTGTTCCTTAATCTACCTCCCACGCATAAGAGACCCGATTCATCAACGAAGGTCTGGAGAGAGTGAAGCCTACTTTTCCTGCTAATTTTTCCTTTGATTTTCAAATCCTGCAATTCTCTGTTAAAAACTGCTGTTGTTCTAACCTGATTAAAATCTTTAAGGCTGCTTGCAATTCTTCCACTGACAGTTTTCCACTTGTCGTTTCTTACTCTGTCGACAATTATTCCTAAAACGTATACACCATGCCATCACTCGCTGTAAGTTTCGTAAACTTGAGTATTTTGAAAAAAGTTCATCTCCTATTAGATATCTTCAGTTCGCTGAAAAGGAGGCCATGCACTTTCTTCTATGCCGGGTGGGTCAATACCACCACAACCCAGAATTTAATAACTGTTCTGGTGAAAGCCCTCTTGAAATTATGTCTGCTGGATTATCATGTGAGCGAATATGATGCCAATCAATAATACAACTTAATTCCTGAATTCTTTCACTCTATGCGCAACAAATGTATTGGTCAAGGAAGATATCCATGCCAGAATACTGTAGAATCTGTCCACAATACATGTCTGCTGACCTTCATATTGAGAATGTCATTGACTTTATGCATAAGCTGCGCTAAAAGAAGTGCACCGCAAAGCTCTAACTTTGGCAAACTTATTTCCTTTAATGGAGCCACTCTGGATTTAGAGCAAAGTAGTCTTACTGATTTCAAACCATTTTCATAAGTACAGCAAATATATAAACACCCACCGTACGCTACCTTGGAAGGATCGCTGAATCCATTCAGTTGGAGGTTCTGAGAATCAATCACACAACGATGTATCGTCAAAGTGTTTAACATGTCTAACTGATTTCTAAAGCTCGTCCAATTCTGTTGGATTTCTTATGGCATATCATCATCCCAGCCGATTCTTAATTGCCATAGCTTCTGCATTATTAATTTGGCTGTAACAACTGCTGGGCCTATTAAATCTAACGGATCGAATGTGCTAGCTATCTGCGATAAAATTGTTCTTTTAGAAATTCGAGCTGAATTATTCTCACATATATAATACATCAATTTATCTGATGAAGTTTCCCAATAAAGTCTTAGTGTCTTGATTATGGAATGGTTTTCAAACCTGAGGGTTGGTGATGTTTCAATATCCTTCTTTGGAATATCTTCCAACAGCTCTGGTTCATTCGATACCCATTTACGTGAATGGAATTTCGTTTTATCACACAAGTTTGACAATTCTGATCTCAACTTTTTTACCACTTTCAATAGAGTTTGTGCCTGAAATAAGGTCGTTTACATAGAAATCTTGTTTTACTATTTCCGATGCCTGTGGGAAATGTTCCTGCTCATCCTCTGCTAACTGTTGTAAACATGGTGTCGCCAGAAACGGTGCGGGAGCTGTTCCATAAGTAAGCGTATTTAACTGATATATGTTCCGCTCCTGTTGCAGATCCGATGTCCAAAAAATTCTTTGTGATTTCTTTCCATCTTATGTACCCAGATACATCTATACATCTTTTCTATATCCGCAACTAGGGCACATCTATGCTTCCAAAATCTACACAATATTGAGAATAGATCCTGTTGAATAGTAGGACCGACCATGAGTACCTCATTGAGTGAAATATTTGTAGAGGATTTAGCTGATGCATCAAATACCACGCGTTATATTGTCGTACTGCTGGTGTCCTTTAAAACTGCATGATGCGGCAAGTAGTAAGTATGCCCATTTGTATCATTTTTCTCCTGCATGTGTCCCATATTTATACATTCATTCATGAATTCTAAGTAAGGTACCTTGATAGCAGGCTTGTCTAGTAGTTTATTTCATCTTAACGCCATCTCCTCGGACTGGCCAAGTTGTTCTATGTTTTGTTTGAAGGGTAATCTTAACTGTGAATTGTCCATTCGCATCACGTTTGACATGGTGCTTAAAATGTTTCTCACATAATTTTTCTTCAAGCGTCATCGCTTTAGAATCATTGCAACATTCTAATTCCCAGAATTTCTTGAGAGTAGCGTCAATTAATTCAGCAGTGATGAAGTGACAACTTCTTACATCTGATTCTTTGGCTAAATAGCTAGCCACAGCTCCAGATACCTACCAACCAAATATACTATTTTGTAACATTTTAGTGCTATCCTGTCCCAATTGGATCCTTTCAGGTCTTAGTAAGCTGAAGAATAATTCTGCGCTAATAAGAAGATCCACTTTATTTGGTGTTAATAATTCTGGATCTGCCAATTGAAATGTAGATGGTATTTGTATTCCTCGTAGTTTAATACGTGAGGATGGAAACATTCCTGATATCCTTGGCACCCCTAAGCAATCTAAAGTTGCGTGGTAATCATTAACTCTTGATTGAATATAACAGACACCTTACTTGCCTATGCTGTGGGTTCCCCATTCCCTAAAGGTTATATTGGTCAGTTTACTTGATGTTAAATGGATCAATATAGCATTCTAACTGGATGTCGGTTGTCCTAGAGAATTTAATACACTGGATCATGTTTCATCTATCAATCGCCGAAAGGCTGCAGATGATTTCTTTTCAACTCTTGGAATTTAAAAAGTAATTTTATCTGTCTTTTTATTATTAACTCTTTTATTATGATATCTGTCTTTGAGTAAATCAAGTCCAATTTGATAATTATTTGCTGTTGTCTCTAAAGCTTGACTTCATTTTGCTGCTTCCCCTTTAAGAGACGAGCGTAAATAGATAAATTTCTATCTAAGGCTTTGTTATTATGAATGAGAGAATTAAATTCCTCCGTAAATGATAAATAATCTTCATATGAACCATGGAAGATGGGTAAAGTTATGACTGGTAACTTGATTTGTGAATCCCCTGATTGAGACTGTCGATCTGACTGTTGTTCATGTAAGCGTAATTGTGGCTACTGTAGATTTTTTAACAAACTTCTAGTTTGCGCTATTAAATCGAAATAATTCGTTTCGTAAACCTCTCACTAGTTTAACTGCTCTTCCGAACCATCAAACAATTCTCTGAAAGTGACTAATTCTCTGAACTCTTGAAAGTACAATAATAATTCCAATTCTTTACATTCACTGTTTCTGGTAATTTCTCTCTCTCCTACACAATTTTGTTAGGTTTTTCTTATCAGTTCTTTTTTTTTTGCTTTTTTTCTTAACATGCCTCTTCATGGTAATTATTTGGAAGAAACTGCAGTACGCGTGGTGACATTACATGAGGAATGGCTAAATCAAGCAACAATTGCTCAGAAACTACGAATGAGCCAATCCACTGTCTAAAGAATTTTAGCACGCCATAGCATGGTATCTACTCCCGACGGCATTTACGGGCCCCCTAGAAGTACAACCCGGGCAGATGAGAGATTTATTCAGCTGAATGTCTTACAGTAAGGTTCGTCATTAGCAATCAATTACGTCACTTGATCGCTGATGTCCGTAATGTCCATATTTCAAGTAGCATAGTCAGAAGAAGGTTAAATGAAGCAAACTTGGCTTCCAGAATACCCGCTACTGGCCCTCCTCTCACCAGAGCACATAGAGTCACCAGACTGCAATATTCAGGAGAACATGCCAATTGACAACAGAGGTTTGGAGATGTGTTTTATTCACAGATGAGTCGAGACTCACCCTACATTCTCCAGATGAAAGGATGAGAGTTCGGGGGCGTCAAGGTGAGAGATATGCATAGGCTAACATTTCTCCAAGAGTGGCTTTTGGTGGAGGCGGTGTTATGATTTGGGAAGGCATAAGTTTTGACGGTCATCAGACTTACATATCGTACAAAATGGGGCGCTAAAGGCCCGGAAGTACTTTGAAGACGTTCTTCAGCGATATGTTGTGCCAATTTCTGAAACAGTCGGTGATGATTTTCTATTAATGCAGGACAATGCCAGACGTCACACTGCTCGAGTTGTCCTTGAGTACCTACAGGATGTTGGGATATGACGTTTGGTTTCTCCACCGAAAAGTCCAGACCTAAGTCCAATAGAACACTTTTGGGATACAATTTGAAGACTCCACCTGATTGCCCCGAGCACTCTCTGGGAGCTATGTACAGCAGTTATTGATGAATGGAATGAGATTTCTCAAGAGGTTATCCAAAATCTAATCTCTTCAATGCCAAGGAGGCTTGCTGCAGTTATCAGAGAATAGGAGATATCACTAAATATGTACTATTGAAACAAAATGAAGAAGTGATAAATAATAATAATAATTTTAATTTTGAATTTTACAGAATTTTTTTTTTGAGCTTTATTTTTTATTCTGTGTAATAAAACCAGGTTTTTCTTAAATTTTTGGTAGTTGTTCTTTTTTCCTTTAGATTAGAGTTCATCAACATGAATCCATAAAAAAAAATACGAAAATACCTTTCAACTTCAAATTATATTTTGAAATTTTATGCAAACTTTTGTCCAGCAGTTTAAATTTACCATAAGAATAAAAAATAATACTAATACTAAGCTTATAACTAAACTTAAGAATTAAAAAACTACAAGGATTAAAATTTAATTTGAAAACAACAAATAATAAAAAGGAAATCAAATAATCTTTTGCAATAAAGAAACTAAACTAGCTATAAAAAGGGATTGTGGGATTAAAGAATAAAATTAAATGATTTTGTGTTCTAGGAGAGGGGTGCGACCACTAACCTGGTGACTTGAGTGAGCGTTCGCGCCAATTCCTATATTGCTGCTTGCTTGCAGTTGTATTTTGCTATATAGTTACATAGTACCTGTTGTTTTTCTTAATACTCTTGTCTATATTTCTTATATATATGTGTTTTCTATCCGGCTCAATTGGAGGACCAAAAATGTTAATGAATTTTGTAGAACTGTCAATTTTGTTTGTTGTTGGATTACTGAACATATAATAATAAACTGAGATTTACTGCTATAACCAATAATTTATTAATACATTGCTAGGTGTTACAAATTTTACTAAAACAACGTGTATAGAGGACACTGTGCATAAAAACAATACTGAAGAACTGTATGTAAGACACTGCTGGGTGTTAAAAGTACAAAAATCATGAGAGACTGATCAGATATTACTGAAATGAAACTATTTAAATTACTAGTGGCCGCTAGATTGAACTGGTACAAAAATGCTTTCGGCCACTAGATGGCATTGCATACAAAACTTAACAGTCTTGATAGAGAGTTTAGTTAATTGCCAACAAGAGAGGCAATTGCGGTTGAAATCGGTGCACACGCGTTTTGGAGTTCAGTGAGCAAACGAAAACAAGCAAATCGGGTTTAAAGGCTCCGGATCAAACCTTTCAGAGAAAAGAGGGCATGCGAAGTTTGCCTCGATTTCAGAACAAATCGTAAGAAATTCTCCTTAGGTCAGCCTTTGATAGCCGATAAAAGTTGAAGCTTCACGGATTTGATGGCAACCTTCCCAAAACTACCGCAAGTGAGGGCTGTCTTGAGGAGCGCCATTCTATGCCAGAGGAGTTGTTGATGCTGTGTATTATATATAGAACTTCCAAGAAATTCGTCTCAGCATGTTTTACAGTGTCTATTATGTATTCTAGTCTATTATTTAAAATTATATCCATTCTGTTTGTTTGCAGAGAAGATCTTGTATATCCCTAAATATATACCAGATGAAACTGAAATCGTTGCTATCTGTCTGAAAGCAATACAAATCTTTTTGAAACAAAGGATTACTTTAGAACTTCGCTGTCCTGTAACAATAATTGGTAAGAATTATATTCTCTGCTTATATCGCCCAAAATATCATTGTAATGATAAATATTATTAATTATATAAATGTAGACATCAGTATGATAGACATCAAAACTGCAAGTCAGACTTATGATAGACATCGAAACTACAAGTCATCACGAGTCTAGCGTACAGTGCAACACTCCCACATTTACTCTTAATGCGATAAATGATTATAACCCTCAAACTTTGAACTTTTACTGAACGTTAGTTGAACATAAAATATGTGAATCACAATGCTTGGTATAAGTGTGATGTGCAACTATATGTGTATATACAGATTCAGCCATCACCCACATTTCTTGCAAGCTAGGCAAGTACGATAGAAAAAAATCCGAATCATACCCTATATAATTTTTTTCAAGGATTCCAAATAGGTGAGCAATAATTTTTTGAAGCTGCAGAAATAAGAGATTTCTAAACCAACTTTCTTTTTTCAAATTGACCACATATTTCTTTCAACAAACTGTGAACAATGAAAACTCAACCTCAGCCTCTGAAAATTGAACCCTATCCATCAACTGCTATGGAGGAGAAGTGGGACCATCATAGGGGAAGTAAGCCAAAGCCACAAGAACGTCTACGCACGCCCACCAACCCCGAGACCAACCGTCACCACCACCAAGTCGCGAAACTGAGCTGCGTCGACATCCCGACTAGCATAAATGCATGCCCTAGGAATGCTCCGCCACAAACAACCTGCCATTGCTATACCTAAATAACGCCAAACCTTTGTACGCATAAGGTTCTTGTATTAAAGTGAAATATGTACGCAACTTAGCAATACAACGGCAATAACTTAGCAGAGGCCACAATACCCGGGAACTCATCCATGCGTACTTTATGCTAGCCGATTGACCAAAGCTGGATTAGGCTTTGGCCGTCTATTTAGTGGAGTCCGGAACCAAAGTGTGTGTTGGACTGTAAGGTACACTGGGAACTTGCCTCATCGAGAACTCCGTCCTCAACCACCAGAACTCCTTTCCATCACGACACAGGTATCCACACACAGCAAATATGTGGGTCGCACCAGCGCGTGCCACTGGCGTTGAAGAATGTATTAGTGTAACATACAATGTTAAGGTGTTTAGATGTAAGTGATTACCTAAACCCAGCAAAAGAATTCGCTGCAAGGGATTACATTAATTATGGCGACCCAAACAGAGGGTAGAAAAGTTCCATCACCCACAATACAGGCAGAGCACGCTGCATTTGTTAGTCTATAATTGTGCTGAGGTTCTGCATTGAAGCGCCAAGTTCCCAAATAGCCCGAAGGTTACCCTGTGCGTTCGTCCACCGTATTAGCCATCCATGCTTCTACAAAAATGGAGCGCGGATGTTTCCAGAGCGAGGTTGAGTAGATTGGACATGAATGAGGTTACGCGACAGGATATCTGTCTCATAGGTGAGTAACAATACTCCCTCAAACCATTTACCGCTGTAAAAAGTATTTCCCAAAAATCCGTACAGATCTTGGGGTACGCAGACGATATCGTTATAGTAGCTAGAACACTTGATATGAAAAATGCGTTTTTATTTTAAGGCTGGATAAAGCCGCCAAGTCAATAGCACTTGTGGTTAATAAAGAAAAAACAAAATGCACGTTGTTGGAGAGGCTGAAAGCGTAGGGTACTGACAATTGAAACGGTGTTGGACCTTCTCAATTTAGCAGGGGATATAAAAAAGTCCTTTTTTTGAACAAAATCTTCTGTATTATAATTTCTCCAAAACTTACACCCTATTACACTAAAATGTTTCTATGAGTAATACCAATTTATCTAATACATTACTTGACGTATACATAATTACATTATTCAGCTTACCCCTGAGCCGGGGTGAAACAAATATCAGATCTTTTCCAACAAAAGCAAACAAAACAAAGGTAATTTGTAATAAGTCCAGCGCGAAATGTGCACCCCTCTAACGCTTTTACTCTTTTGCCGAGACTGTAAGAAAGAGGATTGTAAGAAAGACTGTAATTGCGTTCTCTATGACCCGAGAACGCAATTATCTAACGGAATAAGGTTATGTATATTCGCGAAAAGATTTAAACGAATTTGGAACTACTTGGAATTTAGCGAAAATTCCATTTTCGAAGTAAAACATAATGTTAGAATTTGAATAACTGCAGTAGCAGATAGTCGTTTGGTTGTTTCATATCAGATGTTTAGTTTCTGTTGCTGCTGAAGAGGGAGTACAGGGATCACCGCAACTACTTGTTTTTCAGATTTCCTGAGCATAAAAAAAATGATTAGCGAATGGTGTGTGTCGGGTATATGAACGAAATATCTCAAAAACGAAAAAACGCAGAAAGATCAAAGTTGGTATTCCGTTTAAGTACCAGCACCGCATCATATCCGCCGACCGAAAGTGCGACTTCAATGAATTTTTTTTCAATAAATCACAATTTTCAGTAAAATGGCTTCAATGATTTTCTTTAAACAACATGATCAATATATTCACATAAATACTAGCACTTTTATTTGAATGATGTTTTTCAGTAAAAATAATTTCTAAAATGTTCTCAGTGAACTACAACGTTAAGCTTTCCTGTGAAGTGTCACTTTGTTACAATGTATGTTTCTACTTACTGCTAATATTATGATGTATCAAAGGCATTGCTAGAATTTAAAGCTGTTTACTGAAAGTACTAGTAGGTTTCCTGAAGCAGGTCGATCAATTTTCATTGAACTTGACATGCTTAATGCACTAATGTAGACCTCTCTGTAGAGGGAAAATGGGGCAGCTGGCACACTTTTTTTGAGCAGCCAATCAGATTGCAGCATTTCTCCCCACCTCTCCCAAGCCATGCCCACCGACCGATCATCGAACTCGATGATCATTTAAGCCACGCCCCTACCACGCCTACTGGCCAATCATAGAACTGGACGAGCCCTTAGGCCACACCCACTTTTCTCCACCCTCTCCTCACGACCTAGCATCGAGATCGACGAGAACTCCTGAATTTATCATCCAATCCGATGACTCCATTTTCTTTTCACCTCCATCCCCACAACAAGATGGCGGAACCTAACACCGTAACTCACCACCTCTCTCCTGACTCTAGGCTGGAGGGGTATTTTTTATTTTTATTTTATGTGAAAAAACTTGTCTTACCTGCGATTCGATCCTACAATCTATAGGTTGGAAGTCGCATCACCCTAACCACTCGGCCATAGTAGTCCTCTCGCTAGCTGTAGTTTTCAACGTACACTTCTATTCTTAACTTCCCCACCCCTCGCCACATCATTGCTTACTCTGGGCGAGAGGGGAATTATTTTTTATAATATATGAAAAAAACTTGTCTTTCCTTGCGATTCGATCCTACAATCTTTAGGTTGGAAGTCCATCACCATAACCAGTCGGCCGCAATGGTCCTCTCGCTAGCTATAATTTTCAACGT
>JAAEAF010004248.1:0-12996 GCA_011037195.1 Triatoma infestans
GTTAAATTGTAGAGTTTTCAACGTAGATTCAAATTCTTTCTGAAGCTTTCTGAGTATGAAATAATCTTTTTAGCAAATTTCTGGGAGGAGGGGTTGATTGTTTTTATGTGTGTGCTTGAAAGAGAATAGATCAGTCTAGACTGTAGACGAAAAATCGCTGGAAGCAGCTTATACTCTGCTTGAGTATCGATACACGAAGTTTTTATCAAAATCCATTATCCGAAAATCGATTTTTATTGTACATCTCGATATATCTTTATGTTTTTTGCCATTTTGTTGAAATAGTATCCAAAGTATTTTATTACTCCAAACTATCCATTTGTAGCTTGGAACATTTTTTATATAAATGGGATCGCAACTGAATGCTACACCCGTTTTACTTGAAGGCACTAAGTCATTTTCAATTTTTTTTTTGTTTACTTTCTCATTCTTACTCCTAGTAAGAGGAAGTATTGTAATCGTGTCAAATTTTTATTATATACCAGATATTTAATACTTAATAAAAGTAAATTAACAATACATGTTTATATTGAAGTAACAATAAATTAAAACAGTAAAGTTAATTTAGTTTCAACATTAACATAAACATAACCTTCTTATGCATGTTTCTGAAGATAACCTTCTCTGTTTTCAGTAGACATTTCTTTTCTGTTTATATCTCTTACACTCTATGCTTACACACTTTTTACTATCTCTTATTCCTAGTAAGAGGAAGTATTGTAATCGTGTCAAATTTTCGATATCGAGTTTTCACCGGAAATATTCGTTTTGAGGTCCCCTGTGTCCAAAAAAAGTGGTTTCTAGCAAATGGTGTGTGTGTGTGTGTGCTTTGTATGTGTGTATTTGAACAGCATAGCTCAAAAATGAAAATCCATAGAAAGTGAAACTTAATATTCCGTTTAGGTATCACCATGGCATCTGACAGTGGGTCATATGTCAAAAATTCCTCAAACCGGAAGTACCACCTTACTTGTTGGTTTTTTTTTTTTTTTACTTTTTTGCGTTTTTCTCAAAAATGGCTTCGACAATTTTCTTCAAACATGATATATCAACTATACATACAACGAGCTACAACTTTTATTTGAAACATTTCTCTGGGAAAATTCATTTAAGGGCAGTTATGGGGGAGGGGATAGGCGGATTATCCTGTAAAGTGCTAGTTCTGTTTACTATACAATTCCGTCATCTAAATAAGGTTATTAAAATTAAATATATTGTTGAAATACCGAGTTTGAAAAAAATTGGATAACCGGAAGTGCGTTTATTTTGCCACTTTATAAATGATTTTTTTTTCACTTTTTCGCGATTTTCTCAAAAAATGCTTTGGACGATTTTTTTGAAACTTCCTATATAAATATTATACATACAAAGTTCTACAACTTTTATTTAAAAACATTTCTCTGTGTAAAAATTCATTTAAATGCACTTTTTTGTTGATTATACAATTCTATCAACCAAACAAAATTAATTAGAAATAAATGAATGGCCAAAATTCCGGAGTTTCAAGGAAATTAGTTAACCGGAAGTGCGCTTTTACTGAACAGTTTTTTTTTTTTTTCCAGTTTTCGTCGAATTTCATTAAATTTCGTATACAAACTATAAAATTTGTCAAATATAATTTTGAGAACTGGAGTAAGAGAAAGTTGTGTGGGTGTTTCATACCAGATTTTTTTCTCTTATAGGAACCTCTTCATTCTATATAACATTTAAAAAAAAAAAAAAATTTCAAGTGCTCCGAATTAATTTTTGGCCCATCTCCGAACTAATCTTTTTATTTCAAACGACCTTCTCTTACAGCAGTAAACAAAATTATAATTGACCAATTTTCCTCAAACTTATAATTGTTTACTAAATGTTTTATATCAATGAAAGAAGCTAAACTTAATAAAATTACTTTTTTCCAAGAAAACATAACCTCCTCCCCACCCCCATACATCTTTAAATGAATTTCTCTGAACAAACAAAAGTGATATAGATCTTCTCTCTGTATTCACAATTAGCGTTCACCAAATTTAATGAAATTTATTGGTGTTTTTAATGGGAAATGCGTGAAAATTGAAAAAAAAAAAACCGGTTCAGCTTAGAAATGTTCTTCCGGTTCATCCGATTTTCTTCAAACCGGAAATATGTTCGAGCAACATATTTAATTTTATTTAATATTATTTAGATGGTATAATTTTATATAATAAATTAAAATAGCACACTAAAAAAAAAAAACAACATTCTCTTACTCCAGTTCTCAAAATTATAATTGACAAACTGTGTAAGCATAGTGTGTAAGAGATATAAACATAAAAGAAATGTCTAATGAAAACAGAGAAGGTTATCTTCAGAAACATGCATAAGAAGGTTATGTTAATGTTTAATTAAATTAAGTTTGCTGAAATTTATTTTATTGTTACCTTAATATAAACATTTATTGTTAATTTAGTTTTATTAAATATCTGGTATATGTAACACATTTACACAACCTGATGTAATAATTAATAAATTTAATATAATTAATTATTTCAATTAATTTTTTTCAGACATGAAATTTTGACTAAACCTATTTGGTAAAATTGCACATCTGGTGACAAAAGTTTGCAATAATTTTTCTGGCAAGAATTAGAGAAATTAAAATATGAAGGAAAATAATCAGCTGTTATTGGAATAATTTAGATTAATAAGTCAGCTGTTAAGTAGCCAATACATTGCTGTATGTAATAAAGATTATTTAAACCATGAATTACGTTAAATGGCCAATAAACAAAAACACAGTAATTTGTTTAATCATTTGTTTTCTTTCGATATTGTTACATTGTGATTTAATTGTTTTTAATTATTATGATCATTAATCGTATAGCTCGTTATATGTATGTATATAATATTCTTGTATCCATTACTTTTTCTTCACTCTCTTTTAAAACCTATTCATACAAAACCTGCAATAAATGCTGCAATGTTCTCCCCCACTTATAGTAAATTTACCCCCGCTCTTGAAAATAAACACTAAACCCTAGCGGGGTGTGGAACTATGGTAAATACTAACAAAACTTTTTAGAATGATTGTTTCACTTGCAGAACTATACAAGCATTGGCCAAGTACAGTATATATTAGATTAATACAAGATGTGGAATCAAGTGATCGGATTTGCTTGTTTATTATCCATATTTAGTATTATTAATGCACAAGATATAAAGACACGTAAGTAAAATTTTTTTGTAATTCTTTCATTTATAATATTTATTTATTTACTATAATAGATTAATAAATTAAAAGTTTATAACTACCCTACTTTAAAATAATATGTTTGACTAGATTTTGCAATATTGGCTAAAAGTTTAAATTGTAAATATATTATTGCAAGAACGTTTTCGAAAGTAAAAACCGGTAGTATTAGAAATAAGACATGAGGGAGGGCGATGACATTTATACTCAGCCTAGGCGAATTATACACTGAAAGAGAAAGACGGTCGTCGGTCAGGTCTCGTTTTCACTTTCATTTTTGAACGTCTTCTTCTAATATAGCACGTTAATTTCACATTTTTCATTTATTACCAATTAGATAATAATTAATTTAATGGAAAATTTAAACAAAAAAATAAATAAATAAATTAAATAATTTCTTAAAAAATAAGTTTTAGTGATATTTATTGTGATAAGAAATTTTGATTTTTTTTGAAAACACACTATTTTTTCTTATTATAAAATTTTTATAGTTTTTTCATTTGATAAATTTTTTTTTATTCAATATTTTATTATTTTTATTAAATATTTATTCCTTCATATTACATATAAAAATAAAAAGGTGCGGAACTGTCATTATAGTTTGTTAGTTCTTTTAAGGATATAGCACCCGGGACTGTGAATGTGGTTTCTACACCATACCAAGCACTGTTTCTTTTAAATCTAATCTAATAAGCTTAGATTATGCTACATTTCTAACAAAATTGAACAAAACTTATGGTTAACTGATATTTTTCAAACTTAGGAAGTTCAGCAATTTTCTTGTTTTTAATTTAAGGTGAAAATTGTACATTAAATTGAAATGGACACTTTAGAGGGAATGTTTCACACTAAAATATGATTTACCTGGAGAAAAAAATTAAAGATTAAAAGTGATAGGGCTATATGTGTCTAGTTTACTAAGGGAAGTTAAAAAAAAAAAAAAAGTGGATTTTGAACAAACCCCTGATAATAAGATATATCAACATAATTTGACTTAAAAAAGTTTTTTTTGTAGTCAGAGTGTGAGTACAATATCCATTTTTATAAATTTAATAAATGCAATACTTCCCTCTTGTAGCGTGAGAGAGTGGAAAAACCATTCATCAAATTTCGTGAATCATTTTAATCTTCCTTCATAATATAAGGATTATTCTATGAAATAATAATATTTCATTTTGTAAAAATGTTTATACATTTCTAAATGCAACCATAAAAGTTCATATAAATCCAAGGGCTAATCATCGAAACCATTTTTTTTGGAATGATAATAAATTGACGTGTTTTTTGTTTGTTTGTTTTACTTTCGTGTGGGCTTTTCATCATAATATCTAAGACATAAAATTTCCCTAAATGATGATTTTTAATTAAATTAATCTTTTTTTTAGAAAGAAAGTGTAATTTCTAATTTCTTTTGCTTGTATAAAAAAGATTTCCAACTTGTCTAAAATTGCATTTTTTTTTTTTTCTAGAGGAAACACACATAAGATGAATTTTATCTATGTAAAATATTTCTTATAAGACTTTTTCTCTTACTCAGTCTGATCCTCGGCAATTTTTCTTAAAAGTCGTATTCATGACTAACATTAATTTTTTTACTAACTCTTATTAATATTACGCAAAATTTTATATAGGCGAGAACTAAAAATTTTACTTGTATCTTAGGAAATAACTAACAAACTTCTTGACTCTACGAGTGACCGACCCTTTCTCTCCATCAATTCCCCACATTTAGCTGCCTTGCGTCATTTGCAATACTATTCATCCATCTATTTTTTTTTGGCTTGCCAAATTTTCCATCCCGATTTACTTATTGGGAAATATAGTTTTTTCCATGCGTACAAAATATGGCCTATCCATTGTAGCCTCGCTAACTGGATATATTTAACAATTAAAGTAAAAGTAAAGTAAATTAATGCCTATTTTTTCAGGTGGGCTTAACGTCCAACTACCAAATTAGGTGTACGGGGGGCGGAAGCACCCACTTTACTGTTAACATTTTTCATACCAATATAAAATTTAGCAGTTATACGCGGGACTCGGACTGGAGTCTTCCCACTTACAAGTCCATGCTCATAACCACGACACCAACACCCGCCCCTATATTTGACAATTATTCACTTCCGGAATATATTCCATCGTATTTTCGGAAAAATCCTATCCTCCACTGTTCATTTTCTTCAACTGGATCATTCTTCCACACAAATATGAGTAACTCTGCCACTTTAGTACCGATCCATGCTTCAGCTCCATGGCAGAACATGGCGTATTAACACTACAAACAAAATACATTTGGTGTTTTGTTCCTGGATGAGTTTTTCAGCTTTTCATATATTTAGGAGTTTGTATATCTTTTATTGGCGGCTCTAGTTTACATCCATTATCTGCCGTTATCACCGATGCCAGATATTTTTAAATACGCTAACTCTTTTAAAGCTTCTTAGGATGTAATCTAATCTAATCTAAAAATTCGGGGCCTTCCAAAAGGAGGTTCAGCACTTAGATCTCAGCTGGGCGCATTGTGTACCCCGTAAAGACGCTCCCACATCAGTCCTGTATCATTAAACAATGCCAGAGCTGAGGCGAGTGAAATTTTGTGATCACACCTTCGGCTCCAAAATTGTGGGCGGCAAATTTCAGGAATCGTCTGCGAGCATAATAATGCATGTACTCTCCAAGAAGGTGAAACGATGTCTCATGCTTTTGGCCATATTTCCTGCAAAGTGGGTCCGCAGAGAGACCTATATTATGCAGATGGTTCCTTAAAAGGCAGTAATGTAACTCTTACAACTCTTGAAAGAGATGTAACTAGGGCAGTAATTATTCTTAGCTCAACTTTGGTTCTGCCAAGCAGATAGATAGCTTGTGAGAGCTTTGAGGGACCCTCCAAAAAAATCTTGGAGTGCCACATGCCCACAATATTTTTCCAATATAATGTATGTTTGGAAGTGTGTGTGTGTGGAAGCCACTAGGTTACGAAACATGTCATCCCAGCTGGAGTGTCTTAGAGAAAAGAAAGTAAAATGTTTGGGGGGAGCGCTAATAACCTCCATAGTTGATGCGCCCGGAGAAAAAAAATACATATAATTTACAAAAATATATATATATATATATTACAAAATAATATTATAAAACAACGAAAAAAAAGTAATGTATATTTCCATGTCAGCAATTTTGCAATGCCCCACAGGCAGTTCTGTACGAGATGCCGCAGAAAGTTTCCGGACTGAGGGCGTTCGTGAGGCGCTCTCCTTTGCCAGTCTGTCGACCTCTTCATTACCTTGATGCTTTTGTGCCCTGGCACCCAGCCCAGCCTAAGATATTGTGGTTTTTGCCAGAGATCTCTTAGGACTTTAGAAAGACCAAAATGTTACTCCACAACTTGGAACAGTACTGATATGGAATTACTGAAGAAACGCCACCATCTCGCTCCCCCCCCCGCCAAAGAAGTAATAATTCACAAGAATTTGAAGAAAATCGTTCGAGCAACCGTTTTTATGAGAATGTAGCAATAAACTGAAAAAACTTATTCACATATTCAGTTTAATCCATTTTCTTCAAGAAGCTTCATTTTTGTTTTTTGTTTTAAAAGCATTCAGTTGTCCCTTATATTACATAATTAGTACAACCGTAGGTTTTTTTTTTTTTTTTTTTTTTTTTTTATTTAAGATAATTGCACTTTGGAGAGAAGCTTGAGCTTACCGATCTTCAAGAATACAAAGAAATCCATTTTTCAATCAAAGCACAACGCTAAGTTAGCAAGGATCGATATAAGCGTTCAGTCATCTTAATTATATTAACTTATTAAATTAGCATGGCCCAACTTAACTAATTTTTTTTTTTTTGTATTGGTCAGAAAAATATTTCAAATGAAATTGAAGGGGACTGACTCTATATTTGTATGTAGTATACGAAAGTTCAGACAATATCAGTGCTTTTGGGAGAAAATTTGAAAAACTGAAGAAAAAATAATATATATATCTTTATATATATATATAATATAAATATATTTCTATAATATATATATAAATATATTTATATAATTATACTGTTTAGTGCGAACTTCGCGTTTTACTTGATGTTGACCCTAGCCTTCATATCCGATTTTTTTTTGTATTGTATCTACATAACAGGGAAACAAGTTTGAGCGCCTACAAGATTCTGTTTTGGATTAGATGTGACGTCAGTCTCTCTCTCTCTCTCACACACACACATACACATTTATTATATACTTTTTCTTATTCCTAGTTTTCGTACTCAGGACACCTCAAACATTGCCGTGAAAATTCAGTTTTCCAAAATATAATAGATCCTTTTCCGGTAACAAAAGAAAGTGAAAATATTTCTAGCAATTAATCCGTATGTATGTATGTATGTGAATCCATCAATTCCGGTGTAATCCAAACCGGATGTTATTCTGATATTCTGATTAAATATGATATTCTGTTTAAGTAATTCACCTAGAGTACACCTAGAGACTTTGTTTCGGCCAAAATTCGTCAACCGGATGTCCGGCTCTATTCTTGAATTTTATTACGTAAAAATATTTTTGGAACTTTTGATTGCACAAAAAATTGAATTTCGGAAATTTTTGACTGAAATTTTTGCATACTTGTAATAGAGAAGAGAGTCAGTGATCGGAACGAAATTCAAACAAGAAAAAAAAAAAAAAAGGAAAGCTTAAATTTGGATGTTTCGATCAAAATCTGTCAGTCTGTCTGAATGTTGTTTTTTGATTTTTGTTTTTCGTTTTCCGTACATATCAATTAGTCTTATCACACAATTTAAAACATTTTTTTTCTGGTAGGATTACTTCTATTGTACTATTTCGAAATAACATATCGTATGTCGTAAAAAAATAGTATATGTGCTTCCGCCCCCCCGTTCAGATGATTATTTATATTGAATTCGGTGTGGAACTAGAAATAGCTAAATAATATCCGGGGGGGGGGGGGGATTTTTGTCCGTATATTGTGCTACTTTTTTTTATTAAATTTTTTGATAGTTTTCGGATTTTCTACCATTGATCTCTGTTTTTAAGGTATAAAATTTTAATACAACAAAACCTTACTGTGAAGAAAAGCGGTTAATCGAAAGTACGCTTTTACAAAATTAAATTTTACATTTTTTTTTCTCTCATGTCTCATAAAATTACTTCAAAGATTATCGCTACAGTTGGTATATATAGAGGTGCAATGCCATTATTGTTGGGTAAATTCTATCTTTGAAAAAAAAAAATTTGTCAATTTGGAAATTCAGAATTTCAGTAATGGGAAAGTCATATAAGTATTTCACATCCATCGGGGCGGGTGTTGGTGTAGTGGTTATGAGCATGGACTTGTAACTTGGAGATCACCAGTTCGAATCCCGCGTATAACTGTTAAATTTTTATTTTCGTAAAAAAATGTTAATAGTAAAGTATGTGCTTCCCCCCCCCGTCCAAGGCACCTAATTTGTTAGTTGTAGACCTGTGTTAAACATAAACACGTTATCCATCTCGAGTATGAACGATTAAATACAAAACCATAAACAAATATGATTGGAAAACGCTGAAAAATAGAAAAAGATTAAAAAAAAAAAAATAGATAAAATTATTGGCCACGCGAATTGAACGAAACTCCCTATATTTTGGCTTTTTGCCAAAATTAAACAACACAAAAAAAGAAAAAGTTTTATCCTTGGGCATCCTCTATAGTCTGTTGCAAAATAGTTTTATTTCTTTATATACTCGTATGTAGAAATAATTAATAAAATTTACCTGTAAATTTAGTAATTATATCCTGAGCCCGGCCCTACTTCAAATAAAAGCCCCGGGTGTTTTATTGTTAAATATATATCAATGATTAGAATGGTATAAAATTTAAGTCGCTACAATATTATATGTACATCTGGAAAAACTAAACTAAAAACAAATCTTATGTGATAGATATACTTGTATATAATATATATTTATATTATGTATAGTTTGTATAACAAGTTCAGAGAAATTCGTTGAAACCTTTATTGAATAAATCGCAGAAAACTGAAAAGAAAAAACAGTTCAGAAAGTCGCACTTCCGGTCAACAGGAATTTCTATTACGACTTCCGGTCGTAATTCTTATTTGCACAATCTAGATGATAGAATCACAAAATATACTGAGAAATTGCACTTCAAAGGAAAGCCTATCGTAACTAACCCCACTCCAAAAAAACCTCTATAATGATTTGTTCCTGGAAAGATGCTACAAATAAATGTTATAGCTTTGTAACTTTTTATATATTTGTTGTTGGTTAAAAGAAAACCGTTAGAACATTTTTAGAGAAAAATTGAGGAAAAATAACTGAAAAATCTATTCAAAAATTTTGCACTTTCCATTGAGAAATTTTAACAGAAAATGTCCAGTCGGATTCTATGATGATACCCAAACTAAATGTCAAGTTTGAACTTACCAAGATTTTTCGTTTTTGAACTATTCGTTTTCACACGTTCGTAATTACCAGCAAACAGTAAAAGAAAGTAAATAGATTATTATTATTATTATTATTAGACCAGGTGCCTGGCGGCATGGGACCTAAGCCTATATGGCTTTTATCCCCCCTATGCCCCCCATATGATCCCCTGAAATAGTCTCCCCCAGTAACCTATTGGTCAGTCTACAATATCCCAGGATATCCTTTAACTCAAACGCGCCCAAGCAATCCTGCGAGAGTAGTGCCCACCCAAATACGCTAAACCTAATACCAGCGAAATGGGGTCACTGACATAGATAGTGATACACCATTTCCCTGACTCCGTCATCGCAATTCTGACAAGTGGAACTAGACGCCCTCCCTATGTTAAACAAGTGACTAAACACCCAGGTGTGACCAGTCACTACCTCCACCAAGTTCCTCAGACCTGTCCTGCTGAGGGACAGGAGGTAGGCCAAAACTCCCTGCTTAATTCCTTTTATAAATCTTTTAGCTTGGTGGCACCCGTGCGTATCCCCCAGCATTTCTCCAAGACTCTCGTCTCCCAAAGTCTAATCTGTTTATCGCGAAACCTCTTAGTGAGGGCAAAGGCTGGTTCAGGACCACAAAATGGTAATGATGATCTCTCCTCCCTAGCCAACTGATCCGTCCTCTCATTGCCCTCTATTCCCGCATGTCCAGGTATCCAATAGAGACGCACCTTACCCCTCCGAGCCAAAGCGTTAAGCCTTCTCCTAGATTCTCCCATTAGTTTCGAGCTCCACCATGCGTAGAGCTTGCTCAAAGCCTCCCAGTGCGGCCTGACTATCAGAGAAAATCCACACCTCTTTGATCTCTCCCTGCCACTCCCCCACAAGGCGGCAGCATTCAATAAAGCCCACCACCTCAGACTGGAAGACAGTGGCCAAACCACCCAAGACCACCGAACTCCCTTTATTCAATCCTGCAACCATGCTCCCGCTCCTGTCAGGCCAGTCTCCTCCTGGCTAGAGCCATATGAATAACAGCGAATAATGCCGTTACACGCCTCCGTTGGCCTCGTGAGGTTATCATCCCCTGTACTGCCAATACTGATCTCATAATCCCTCTCAAATCCCCATTTCCTGCTCGTCTCATCGAGTTTAGATAGCAGCAATCGGTTTACTCGCCAAATCTCATCCTGATAAACAGATACATTTTCAGTTTCTCTGTAAGAGGAAATATTGCGTTCGTGTCAAGATTTCGATATCGAGTTTCCACCGGACTTACACGTTTTGAGATCCCCTGAGTGCAAAAAGTGGTTTTTAGAAATTGGTCTGAGTGTCTGTCCGCCTGTGTGGTGTAGATGTGTGGTCAACATAACTGCAATTAGCTGAGTGGTAGAGCGCTGGACTAGTAACGCGGAGGTCCCTAAGTTCGAGACTAGCTGGGCTGCCACTTAGATTTCCTTGTCCTATGAGCCTTTTACTGTCCTCATACAGTGAGAAGGCTGTGGGCACCAATAACCACAGATGTTGTCGCGCCTTAAAATAAATAAAACGTTAATAATAATAAAATGTGAATAACTTGTTTGTAAGTTAGAATTTGTCAGTGTTGTTGTGGTTGGTTCTGCAGAGCTGGAAAGCATCAGAGACATTTTCTGTGATAGCCTACTTCTTTTTGTGGTCATCGACCGGTTTCGGGCGTTCGCCCATCGTGTGTGTACACTCTGAGTGTATCAACTATATTTGCTCTGTACAAGTCTATATTATTACACTGTATGACAAAAACATCCTGATGATGGGCGAACGCCCGAAACTGGTCGATGACCACAAAAAAGAAGCATGCTATCACGGAAAATGTTTCTGATTTGTCAGTGTGTTTGCTAAATTCAATTATGTGATTAGTTGCACATATCAACTACTTGTCCAAGCCCTATGTGTTTGAAGTTTGATATGAAGTTAGTTTCAGCGACCCTCCGGGTAGAGGGAAGTAAACTAACCACTTCTTCAAGGATCTTCCCTGCAATTAACTCAGTCAACAACATAAACAACAGTATACCCTCATTCACACAATATATATGTATGATCTACACAGAGATAGTTGATGTATGCAATTGGTTGGTTGGGTTTAGCGCACTCATGGACAAACTCTACCCATACCCTTTCACATTGTACAGTTTACAATCGACTACATTCTATGTACAAACACTCCCTCTATACAACTTAACGCAGCTAGATGTCAGTGAATGTGTTTTTCATATTGTTAAGACTGGGACATCCACAGACAGACGCCCTGGAATCCTTAAAGAAGTCGATAATCTATTTCCCCACTTCATGGTGGACAAATATTAAAAGTAAATATAAAATTCAGTTTTTTTATTTTATTAGTTTTAGTTGAGTTAGCTGGGAAGCGCAGGAAGAATAAAATTGGTAATTTTAATTTTAATTTTTATTAATTTCATTAAATTGGTTAAATAAAATAAAAGATTGTTTTTTTTTTAATAAAAAATCTTATTATTTTAAAACTGGTGAAGAAGTGATTATCAATAAATTAAAATATAAAGCCACAGCTAGCTACATGTTGAAATAGAAATAATTATAGTTGAGGTGAAGAAGATATGTAGTAATAAGTATTGTAATATATGTAAAACATATATTGTTGTGTTTGTTTGAACTAAAAGTGAAAGTACAAGACAGTCAGTTAGTCTACAAATAATAATATTGCAGCATTTGGCCATTGAAATGAATGAAAATATAACTCTGTTATTTAAAAAAAAATCACAATTTAAAATATAAACTCAAATAAAAAAGTTTTACATCTATGCCTAGAAAAAATGTTTAATCAAAAGTGCAATGACCCAGTGCAACAGATAAATAGTTTTAATTATAAATGACCCTGACATTAATCCAATTCATTCATAAGAAAATAAAATTACATAATTATTGCATAATTTTTAAATCTTATAACAATTTTTGTTTAGGAAAATAAAATACTTTCTATTTAAAAAAAAAAAAAAAGAAGAAATATCAATATCAATGCAGAAATATTAAGAATAACATTTTAATAACTGTGATTTAAAGGGTAATTACAATGATTAAATAAATAAATAAATAAATAAAAAAAATAATTAGAAAATATTTTTTGGCATTTTGACCTAAAAAATAATAAATTGCTGAAGTTATTTAAAAAAAAGAAACCTGACTACAAGGAAATTGACATGCGCAAAATTACTTTTTACTTTCTCTTACTCCTAGTAAGAGGAAGTATTGTAATCGTGTCAAATTTTCGATATCGAGTTTTCACCGGAAATATCCATTTTGAGGTCCCCTCCGTCCAAAAAAGTGGTTTTCAGCAAATTGTCTGTGTGTGTGTGTGT